>APFE030416569.1:6220-19108 GCA_000404065.3 Pinus taeda
AATATAGAGAAAGGTTATTATACTGAGATTTCCCCCTGATCAGGTCTGAAGACCCTTGTGCCTTCTGCACTTCCCCCATTTGTACAGGAAACCCTTGCTTCCTTCTGATTTGATGTTCATCCCTTAGTTATGACATCTTGGAGTGAGTATTGGAAGGTGATCTACTAGAGGCTTGAGGCGGGACGGATCCAGAAGGAGGCTGAGCTTTGAGCTTGCAGAAGTTGCTCAGGTGATATTGCTCTTTTTCTGTACTATTCTATTTGTCTAATAAAGAAACACATCTTGTTCCCGATATGTTTCTTTCTTTATGTTAATGATGTTCATGTTTGAATTTCATGTATGAATGGATGTTTAAAGGCTTATAACTAACTCCTTTCTTGTATAACATAAAGATGATTTTCATATAAATCTTTGTCCATATATTGCTGCATTCTTTGGAATTGTTGGTTTTGCAAGGCAAAGGAGTGAAAGGGACGTGAAGAAGGGTTTGGACCCTTGAGGAACTACCCGAACGTAGGACCCGAGGTACGTCCTTCTCACCTTATAAATAGCTTTTTTCTAGCATAATGGTTGTGCGTGTGCATGTTTCTTGATTTAGACAACTTTCAGTCTGCTAGGGTTCCGCCCAAGAGCCTTAGGGGATAAAATCCCTCAACAGAACTGGCGAATCCGCTGGGGAACAACACTCTTGTTGTTCCTAGTTGGGCGTTTTTCAAGCCTATCAGGGCTCAGTTGCTTGCTGGTTTATTGTTATTGTCTGGTCTGTTTCTAACTTTTGAGTTTTACCAGTTTCTTGAGTCTCTTTTTTATTTTTCTTGAAATGTTGGATACACTTTGTTTTGTTGGTTACAGAAGTGTATACACGCTTGTTGTCTGAAGTGAACCCGCGTATACGCAGTTTTCCTCAGGAATAGTCGCGTATACGCGCATTCTGCACTGAGTGCAGTCGCGTATACTTACAATTTTCAGGATTTATAAACTTTTTGTCTCTGGAGTGTTTCTGGTGTTTTCTGTTAGTTTGAACAGTCATCTTTGTCAGTATCAGTTCTCTGTTTTCCGGCGAGTGTCTTTACTCTGATTTCTCTGAATTGTAAGAGTTTTGGTCTTGTTTTGTGTTTGCGAGTGTCATCATCTTTTTGCTTTAAACACGCAAGATTTCTTTATTGGAATCTTGGCTGCTCTGAGTGATCAGAGCAGAAAGATTTTTATCAATATTTGTGTTCAACTTTGCTTCTTGGTGACTTTTTGTTTGCATAACGAAATTGATCTTTATGACCATTTACTTCTTTGTTTCATCAAAGTTGTCATTTTGATACTTTCTTGAAACCGTCTGTTTGATCTGTTTTGGTCTTTGTTACCAAATCTTTCCTTACTGCCTTCCATTGTCAAAAGCGTTTTTGAGCACATTTGTTTTTGTTGAGTTTTCATTCTTTTTGGGTGTCAACTTGCAAAAAGTGTTTCTTGCTTGTTTCGATTGTGAAGTGTTGGTTTTTGTTGAAAGCATTTTCAAAAGGACCTTTTTGTTGCTACTTTCAAGTGAACTTTTTGAAAATTTTTATTTTTGCTTTCTTGAATTTGCTTTTCATTTTGTTTCCTTTTGTTGAATGAAAGTGTTTTTGTTATCTTGAGTTTTGCTTTTAGTATTTAGATGAATTTTAGTATCTTTGATTCCATCTATATATTGTAAGTGGCAAAAAGGAAATTTGATGAACAAAATAACTTTTATTTCTTGTTAGAGTAGTTTTCAATCTTGCATCGAGCATTTAGTCTTGCATTAGGATAGATTTGCATCTCTTTTGGCATAAAATAGATTTGTTAACTTTTGAGTGTGAAGTGTGCATGAATAGAAAATAAAAGAAAAGTTTGTTTCATTAGAAGTTTCCTCTGAACCCTGTAGAATATTACTTTTCATCGAAAAACAATGACAAAGTGCATACGCATGTAGTTAAGTTTTATTAATCTTTTTGCGTGAAAAAACACATCATTAGTTTCACTTCCATCATCCTTTGACTTAAAGAACAGCCCTTAAAATCAAGCGCTAATTAAAATCAACTAGAACTCTTTTATTTTAAGTACACAAACAAGTTTTAGGATTTTAGGGCCTTGGAATAGGTGAGTGGAGAGTTAACTCTCCAAGGCCATATTAAACGTCAAAACATAGGAGTCTGATTAAAGAGAGAAAATCCAATAGCGTTAGGAAGACCAGGAAAGCTCCGGATCTGGGAGTTAAGCGCGAGGGTCTGTGAAGACAGGGAAGATAGGTACCCCCTCTCCTACTTGTCTGAACTTACCTCAAGACCGTTCCGCCTGGCTTCTGTGACGAGTTGGTGTCCTTAGTTGCCACTCCTAGGAAACTACATAGGTGGCTGCGGAGGGGAATCCCGTGGCACCTGAGGTCGACGTTGTATCACTCTCAACAGCACTACTGGAGGGCACCCTTGCGAAGCTTGGGGGCTTGCACCGGCGCAGACTATTGTTAGGATGTCAGCGTAACTTCCTCTGATACCTTAGCTGATAGGCCTGGGCCCTCATCACCCCAGACTATCTTCGGAAGGCCCTTTATTTTCCACTTTCTCGTATTTTGGTGTCTGGTCCTAATCACCCGGAGCGGAAATGCTTGGAAGTTGTTTTGATTGGTTGTATCTTTAGGGACTTTTTAGTGGGTGCTCTGTGCTCTTAGTCAGCCTAGCTTTTAATTTTTTGAGTTTTTAGTTAGATTTTAAACAAAGAATTCAAAGTGGCTGACCGATCTCCTAGTCGGTCTCGTAGACTTTGTGGTCTCTCGCCACCAAGTTTAGAGCCTTCTCCGAGAAGGCGCAGAGGTAATAATACCGGTGGGTTTCGTCCCACTGGAATTGGCGCATCGGGGATTGATCCTCCCCTCGGGGGCAATAGTATTGAAGCAAGGCTTGGTACTTCTGTAGGACAAGAAAGGAACCCACTTGTTCCTTCTCGAGTTCCTTTACAAGCGGAAGATAGTATTGAGGTAGAAGAACTTTCAGAGTCGTTAGGGGCTCTGAATTCTCCCTACCGTCAATTTATCCACGCGTATTGCAATATGTTGGAACTCTGTCGCAAAGACTGGCAAGTCCAGGTTACGCTACGCGCTTACCTTTGATGACCACTATGGGGAGCATGGCTTCTGCTAGTGCTACGACTGCACAGACTCCTATATCTGTGCAAGGGGGTGGAACTATTTCCATCCCCTTCGTGTCTTTATTCGGATCTTTTACTAGCACTTCTGTTTTTGGGTCTACTTCCATTCCATCTACGAGTGGAAGTTCCCAAACAAATGCTTTCGGTTTTGGGTACTTCCCATTTGGCGCCCAATCATCGGGCATTCCTTCAGCTCCGTTCGGGGCCGCCACGTCCATGATGAGTGGGTCGGCTTCGTTCCAAGGTTTTCCATTTGAAGTGGTCATATACCACATTCCAACCCTATGGTAGGATCTATGCCTTTTTCTTCAGTAGGACAAAGTAGCAATCCTTTCCAAGGTTGGAATAACCCTGGGCTTAGTAGTGCCGGAACTGGGAATCCATTCCATGGCCAATATGGGAATAGGCCGTATACCACGGTTAGTTCATTCCAAAGTATTCCTCCCCTAGCTACATCTTGGAATCCATATCAGGGGTTGTCAACTCCTTACAATCCTTTAGGAGGAAACTTTGCTGGGTATGGTGGATATACGGCCGGAGTTGGTCAAACTCCGAGTTTTGCTGGGTCATAAGGTTTGCCTTTTGGCTCAGCAGGTTCTACTGGTTACTTCGGGCAACCTAGTGCCTTCCAAAATCGAGGCTAATCTTTTCAGAGCTTCGGGACTGTCGCCCAGTCAGGGTGGAATCCCCAAGCTCCGCCTAGACTTCCGTTTCTGGCAATGTTAAACTTGTCAGACCTCACTAAGTTAACTAATGACCCAATCAAGTATAATCCGGCCTGGCCTCCGGTCCCAACTAAACTCCCTTCGGATATTCCAAAATTCGAAGGGAAAAGCGGTGAGGATCCGGGTGACCACGTAACCATGTTCCACTTATGGTGCTCATCGAACTCCCTGATCGACGACTCGGTTAGGTTGAGATTATTTCAACGCACCTTGACTAGTAACACAGCCAAGTGGTATATAGAGTTGCCTGGGGGCAGCTTTACATCATTCGCTGACTTAGCCAATATTTTCTTGAACCATTTTCAGTTGCCCGTCCGGTATGATGCCGGGACCGAACTACTGGCCACTTTTCGTCAGGATATGGAAACTCACATTTCTGATCACATTCAGTAATGGAGATGGAGAAAGAGGCTCATTAAAGCCTAAATCCCTCCGAAGTACCGTATCGAGTGGTTCTTGAAGTCTTTGATACCTGAGATCTCCAAGGATGTCTCCATGTCTGGGGTCTATTCTGAGGAGCAAGCCATTTTTAGGGCCCAACAATTAGAATTGATCTACTCTCAGTCTGGGATCCTACAAAAGTACTTGCCAGATGCCCTTGGGTCTAAGGTTGATGTAGCTAAGCCGAAGCCAGGTCCCCACGTGGATGGTATTGTTGGGTCGATAGACACAAATGCGGTGAACTTGTTGAATCAATTGCAGCAGTTGTCTTTACAAACTGCTTCTAACAACCAAGTCACATCGTCTAACCCTTTCGCTTCCCAAACTTCTTTGATTAATGCCATCCAATCTGATAACCCCAAAGGAAATCAAAATTCCAATGGGAAAAAGAAAGGACGAGGTAAGAAAAAGAACCAGGATGGGAAGCCTGATGCAAATAAGTCCGGCAATAATGCTGGTGGTGGTAGAAATGAGTCGAAAAGGAAAGTAAAGTTTCCATGCAAATTGTGCAGTGGGGACCATTTAACTCATCTTTGCCCCAAGATTGAAGACGCTCAGCGCTTGTTAGGGCAGCAAGGGACTTCTAGTTTCCAAGCTGTGTTAACTAACCCTTTTCCCCAAGGGAAACAACTCCTTGCTGGCGCGAGTTCAAACCATGGAACCTCCGTGGGGGGCAACCAGGAAGGGGAAAAATCATCGAATGTCTTCATGATGGGTTCTAACGTCCATGTGGCTACTCAGTCACGTGATTATGGTGAAGCCGAAACTTCCAAGGATAAGGCTGTTCCCGGAAGTACTGACCTTCATATAGAGCAACCCCCTGTCGAGACTATACCACGGGTACCGAAAGGTTCCGCTAAACGCGCGATGATTAATCCTAATGCTAGGGCCGCCCAGAATTACTCCATTGTGGAGGATCTGGCTCAGAGTCCATGCGCTATGTCCGCTTTAGAGGTTCTACAGTCATGTCCAGCTCAGAGAAGTGCTTTACTTTCTGCAATTGGGGCAGTAGATCTGGCTAATTCTTTAGTGCTCACTTTTGACATGTTAAATGTCAAAAATCGACTCCCTCATCACATGGCTTTTCAAGTAAAGTATACATACCAAAAAATCAATATTTTTCGAACCGTTATTGATGAAGGGTCTTCCACGTGCGTTATGTCCATGTCATGTTGGAAGGCTATCGGATCACCTTCGGCCGTTCCTTCACCTACCGTCTTGACTGCATTCGATGGCCATTCTCATAAGCCGCATGGGATTATCCAGGCCTTTCCTATATGTATTGGGGGGAAGGTCGTTAATATTGAAGTGGAGATCGTTGATGCTAACCTAGATTATAATCTCCTCCTAGGAAGGAACTGGATATACGAAATGGAAGTCGTTGTTTCGACTCTATTTTGTGTCATTTGCTTTCCTCATGAGGGGAAAATCGTAAAGGTGGATCAATTAGACTATTCTCTAGTTGATCCTCAAGCAACTTCCAACTCCACTGTTCCCTTAGTGGATAACCCTCGTCCACCTACTAAGAATCTAGGAGTAGGGATGTATTCCTCGTTGATGGGTACCTTTGAGTTTCCCTCTCCTATAGAAAAAATCAATGCTATTTCATCATCTAGGGAGTTTTCTCGAGATAGGTTCTTTAGAACTCATTATTTTTTGGACCCCTGGGCCTTGCCTTCACCTATGACCACATTAGTTGAAGGACAGGAAAATGGAATGGCATTCCCTATATCTGCAGCTGAGCTTAGATATCAATCTATCATGAACTCTGCAGAATACCATTCTACTCCTTTTTCTAAAGAGGAGTTAGATGGCGATGTGGCCCCCGCTTGGAGCCTTGACTCCACCTTTGCTTTGGACTACTTGGATTCAGGTTTACCATCAAAAGAAGCGATTCTTGAAGTAATGATGAGTATAGATCGACCCTGGGAAGATTTACACCATCGTTCATACTTTCTTCCTCCATTGCAAGAGGTAGAGTCTAGATTCTCCAAGTTCTGTTCTAGTGATGTTTGTATGGTGTTAAACCCTTTGGCTCCAGCACACGTTCATGCCAAAGGTAATATGTCGGTGATTTCAAAAATGACACCTATAAACATCTCTAGGGACCCTAACACAATAAAGAATATCTTCATCGGAATTGAGTGTTCCCCTGAAGAAATTCAAATATATACTGACTTATTTAAGGAATTTCGGGATGCATTTTCTTGGTCTTATGAGGAAATGCCTAGCATTGACCCATCTATAGTTTAGCATGAGATCAAGACATACGAAAATGCTAAACCTATCCGTCAGAGGCTTCGGCTGGTGAACCCTAGGAAAGCAGCAACTGTCAAAGCGGGAGTGGAGAAGCTGCTAAAGGCGGGTTTTATATACCCTGTTCCTCTTACTGACTGGGTTTCTAACCCAGTCCCCATAGATAAAAAGAAAGGAACAATCCGAGTATGCATTGATTTCAGGGACTTGAACAAGGCTTGTCCTAAGGACAATTACCCCATGCCATTTATTGATCAGATTATCGATGAGTGTGCGGGTAACGAGATTTTTTCCTTCATGGATGGATTCTCTGGTTATAATCAAATTTCTATCTGTCCTGAAGACCAACGTAAAACAGCCTTCATATGTCCCTGGGGAACCTTTGCATACAGAAAGATGCCTTTTGGTCTTAAAAATGCTGGAGCTACCTTTCAGCGGGCCATGTTTTATGCTTTCCATGACATTAAGCATATCATCGAAGCGTACTTAGATGATCTCGCTGCTCGTTCTTGGAAGAGGACTGATCATCCTAGCCACCTTTGAATGGTTTTTGAACGATGTCGTTTTTATAAAATCCGGTTGAATCACAACAAGTGCGTTTTCGCGGTTACATCCGATCAGTTGTTAGGGTTCATTGTGTCGAACGAAGGGATTCGGGTAGGGCCCTTCAAGGTTGAGGCAATAGTTCGGTTGCCTCCCCCGTCTTCAATTCGTCAACTTCAGATTCTTCAAGGGAAGGCTAATTTCTTACGGTGGTTTATAGCCAATTATGCCAAGATCACTAAAGGGTTCATGCGGTTGTTACAAAAAGGAGTTCCATTTGTATGGGACGACTTTGCGCAACGATCATTTGATGCTTTGAAAAAAGCATTAGTCTCTACCCCGCTTTTGAGTCCACTGGATTATGGCAGAGACTTCCTTTTATATATCGCAGCAGCAAAATCAAACATTGGTATGGTTCTAGTTCAAGAGGACGATGCTCTCACCGAGCACGTGATTTATTATTTGAGCCGAGGCTTAATAGGCCCCAAACTTCTCTATTCTCCGATAGAGAAATTAGCCTTGGCAGCTATTCATGCTGTCCAGCGGCTCCGTCATTACACCTTGCTACGCAAAACTTTTGTCTTAGCGGCAGTCAATCCGTTTCAATTTATCCTCAGTAGGCGAGTGATTGGGGGAAAATATAATAGATGGATTGTCATCTTGCAAGAATTCGACCTCGAATTCTTGTCAGCTAAGTCTAAGAAATCCGTGGTTTTGCAGAGCTAATTTCTAAGCTGCCTTGTGGAGAGGACACGATTTATGGGGAAATATTTCTCGACGAACATTTATTCCTCATCTCTTCACTTGACCCTTGGTATGGAGATATCGTTGTATATCTCTAGACTTCGAAGTTTCCCTCTACTTTTTCCAAGGATGAACGTCGTAAATTACGTCACCTGGCTAAGAACTATGTTATCATTGGTGACACCTTATACCGACGAGGGGTTGATTCAATCCTTCGACGCTGTTTGGCCTTGGAAGAAGCAGAGTCTGTACTTAATGATTGCCACAGTGGAGCTTGTGGTGGTCATCTATCAGGGCTTGCTATAGCCCAGCGCATCTTATGTGCTGGCTATTTTTGGCCTTCACTTTTTAAAGACTGTGTGGAAGCGGTCAAATGTTGCTACCCTTGTCAAATATTTACTCGAAAGATGCGTGTGCATCCATCTCCTGTTTTTCCCGTCGTCACGGTCGATCCTTTTACTAAGTGGGGTATTGATTTTACAACTTGTAATTCGCCTTCAGCAACAAATCAAAAGTATATTATTGTGGCAGTAGACTACTTTACGAAGTGGGTCGAAGCCATGCCCACTTATAAAAACGATAGTGACACGACAACTTTGTTTCTCTTCAATCAGGTTATCTCAAGGTTTGGTGTCCCGAGAGAGATTGTCACTGATCATGGCAGTCACTTTCAGAATCAACTCATGTTTGAATTGGCCTCTAAATTAGGTTTCCATCAAGAGCATTCGTCCCCCTATTATCCTCAGGCCAATGGACAGGTCGAGGCAGTTAATAAAACTCGTAAGATGATACTCCAGTGGACAATTGATAAAAATTGGTCCAATTGGCACGTCATGTTGTATTCGGCTCTTTGGGCATACTAGACCTCCGTAAAGACTGGTACTGGTTTTACGCCTTTTCAGTTAGTTTACGGGATGGAATCTATCTTTCCAATCGAATGTGAAATTCTGTCTCTCAAATTAGCTGTAGAGCTCCTTCCAGAGACTTCGAGTCTCAAAGAGCGCCTTCTTCACTTGGAACAGCTCAATGAGAAGCGTCGAGATGCCGCCACGATGAATGAAGCCCATAAGAAAAGGGTAAAAACGTAGTATGATAAATCTGTCTGTCCTCGAGTCTTTTCTGAAGGCGACCTTGTCTTGGTCTACGAGCAAGATAAAGACGCCTTGGGGGCAGGCAAGTTTAAGCCCATGTGGTACGATCCTTTCATTATTAAACGAGTTTTATAAAAAGGGTCGTATGAGTTAGTTGACTTTGAAGGAAACAAGCTGGCAGAGCCCCGAAACGGGCTCTACCTAAAGAAGTACTTTGCTTAAGTAGAAATTAGGCAATGGCTTCTTTGTATATTATGTATAGTTGTACATATATTATCGAGACCTTCGTGATGTCAACACTTTTTGGTCTGTTGTTGCAGGTGTTGATGGATGATTTGGTTTATTTTGGGTTCGTCGATGGTGCTAGCCAGCACACTCGGAATCTTGCTTCCGCAGCTTGGGTACTTTATTATCCAACTGGTCAATTGATGGTATCAAGAGGCATATGCATTGGTCCTGCTTCGAATAATATGGATGAGTATACTGCCGTTATTAATTTACTATCCGAGGCAATCTCTTATGGGATTGACTCGTTAGTGGTGTATCTCGATTCTCAATTGATAGTGTCTCAATTAAATAACACTTATCAGGTAAGGGATCCATGTTTATATCGCCAGTATTTAAGAGTGAGGTTGTTGCAAAGATCATTTATTTATATTAATTATTTTCATATTCCAAGATCTCATAATTGGTTAGCTGATTCTATCGCTAATCAAGCATTAGACTGGCACATCAATCATTCATCATAAAATCAAAGCATCAAAAAATCGAACTGTATATATATATATATATATAGATATCATCATAAAAGTGTCTCGAACGTACATATGTAGTCCAAAAATATACAAAATTGGGACTCAAATGCCCATAATCATATCTGGCATATCTAATGCCTCGGCTCAGGATGAGCGGCCAAGTAGGTCACTATAGCATTGGCCACACGCCAAAAAGTGCGAACCCAGTCACGTGGCATGCCAACCACGTGACGCTGCATATCCTCCGGAAGGTCCTCTATAGCAGCCATCGGTACTCGACAGCTCAATCTAGTCAGGTGTCGTTGGACGTTGTGTAGAGTCCTCTCCGTCTCAGCAGCCGCCTCTTCGGCTCCTTCGTCGCGTCGTCTGTGCCGCGGGAGTCCATCTGGCCGCACTGGCCCAATATCTGGATCATGATCATCATATGAGTCATTTGAATCTCATCAAAAAAATATTTTTCAAATTGCATCATCATATTTGAAAAATCCAAAAAATCATAAAATCAAAAAAAATTTACCGATCTCGCCCCATGCTGCATCTAGCGGTAATTCTAGGTCTGGATCTCCTCAGAAATCCAGCCCAGAATAGGGGTAGTCGTCGACGGCGATGATCTGCTGATCCCACCCGGTGAAGAAATCATCGTCGAAGGCAGTCCTAGGAACCTCCCCACCCCCCAGACGTTTCATCAAATCAGCCCACCGACCCATACGTGGATCGCGTCGGGTGCTGATGGAAACCGCTACCCTGGGTCGGAGTGCGGGAATCCTCTCGAAGAAGAAGGTGCACAGAATGGTCCCATAACCAAAGTTTTTGGTCTATCCCCTCTTGATGGAAGTGAGTTGGCTCTTCATGCTCGCCAAAAGAGGAGTACACCAGTCAAACACTGTGGTGAGACAATCCACTGCCACACTCATGCTGAGCCGTGACGCCTGATGCAGTGAGGATGATCCATTCACCTGAGCCATGGTGAACAGGATGATCCTGAGTGATAAACTATCCACATGTGCAATGGAGATCTGGCTCCCAACTTTCTTGGGATGCCTCGGGCAGTATATCTGTACATAGTCCTCTATAGAGACACTACTCCACGTCCTGCCCCGGGAATGTACTACCTCTCCCCTTCGGGAAAGGCCCATGATAAAATAGATGTCCTCCATTTCCACTCTGAGTGGCATCTGATCTATCATAAATGCTTCCTCATCGACATCCTAATAGCTAATGAGCAGTTCAAGCAGTCGCACATTGGCTTTCATGTTCGGCAGCTTGAAGAATTTGAGCAAGCCGTATCCTCGCAAAGCATCTAAGGCTTGAGGATCATTCATAACCTCATTTTCAACCGCTGCATGTTCCCTTTCACGCCATGTGATAGTCATCCTGAAAAGAAATTGAGGTTTCATCTGTTAGTTTTTATTTAAATTAGCTCGCGGCATATACGCGGGTTACTGTATACACAGTTGCGTATAGGGCCCGCGTGTACGCGGGTTTCATATTACCAACCCGCGTATACGCCGCAGAGAAATTTTAGTCAATAGTTTAACGGTGAAACATCAATCAAAAATCCTAAAATTAATCACAATGCATCGCAAGGGTTACCTGGAAGATTTTGTGGGATTTGAACGACCGAAATCGACGTAAGAAGAATTTGCTCCTTTTGCTCCAAATATTTGCTCTCCAAGTTGAACAGTAATAATGGTGAGTCCAAAATTCTATTTGTAAGTTTTGAAAATGCAAAAATTTTTCAAAATTTCATTTTGATTGGTTTCATGTGACTTTTAACTTGGGAGCTCGCAGTGTCGAGATTGGTTTGCTTTTCAGGACATTTTGTACATTTTTCGACTTTTTCGAGACGGTTCCATGACTGCTGACCCGCCATGGCAGGTATCGTTTTTTCACTGGCATATAGGTTAGGGACATCACTTTTCCGTTGCATTATGCATACTCGCCTCCATCAGTCGATACATCTGCCATAGGGTCGATCCCATCGTGTTATGGTTCGTAAGCCATCTTCATTCGCCGATTTTTTAAATCATGACACGATGGTAGAGCCATCCTTTACATGGGCATCGTAGTTAGCACCTCACTGACATTTGTTGCCCATGCTGCTTTATTTGAGTAGGCTCGGGAGTCCTCTGTAGTCCTGCCATGACTTATGCGTTGAAGACTCATTCCTCTTAGCTTCTTCGCTTTGTTCTGGCCTTATACCCTAGAAGCTCCATTGTGTTGAGTTGTACTACTGCATTGCATATTGACCATTTTCACCTTTTGGCCTAGAGCTGGCTTCACTTGGACTCGTGTTTAAACCAACTTTTGACCATGACGACTGCAAAATCAACCTTGCATACCTTTGATGTCTGCAACTTGACATACCTTGACCCATGGAAAGGACATACCTTTGAGTGTCACCGACCAATTTTCGCCTCCCTGCATTGAGCATAGGAATGTTCCCCTCCCAGGAACTAGATCATCTGTTTCATCGACACTCGTCCTTTCCACTATACCATAGCATTCTTTTATTATTTTTCGAGCTTAACAGAAAAAGACAAAAAATTAAATATTCCAAAAAGAGCGGGAACGGGACAGTATTTCCATCTATTATTGGCAGCTAGAGTCAGTCGTGTCGCCCTTGAACAAAGCACTCAAAACAAAGTCTCCTCCACTTGGGTGGGATTTAGTTTGACTTAGGTTCACCTTAACCATTGTTATTGAGTCGGTTCTCCCCCGATTGGTTATCTCTTCCAATCATATGAAGGGTTCGTTCATGCCTCCTGCATGACGACCTTATACAGATTCATCATATGCTGCCATAGTCACATTGAGTCGTGCTTTTGTTCAAGGAAAGTTAGCCTGAGTCGGCCTCTCTGCGGTGTCTCTTGACTCATTTTTCAGTCGGCCATCCCGGTTGTCAGTATCATGTCCTACATCACATCAGTTATATTGGTCCTCTACTCGTGCTGGTTTGAGAAGGTCCCCATTGACTTCTTGCTGGCGGGTCCTCTCCTTATCGATGACGACATCTTGCTCTGAGGGCAGGCCTAGAGTTGCACCCTGGCCCTATTTTCCTTATTGATAGGTTACCTTGTGCTCAACATCGATCAGTATCATGGGTTTTTGACTGAGTGGTTTCCCTTGTGTTCGACGTCAGCTTACATTATCACACATTGGGATTCGTGCGGTACC
>APFE030416569.1:27455-107471 GCA_000404065.3 Pinus taeda
AGAAATATTTCCCAAATTTAACTCAGAGTCAGGATGTTTCATTGGATTTTGAGCGTCCTTAACATATTCAGCTGTAAAGATTGATGAAAAATCGTTTTCGAAATGATTGTTCTCAGGTAAAAAGGGAGATCTGTGATGTAGATCTTCCCATGGTAACTGATCGACACATAGGATTTCACAAATTTGCTCATCTGATTGAACAAGTTCGGAAAACGTTTCTAGTTCCTAGGTTGATGTTGAAAATGAGTCTTCATGGACTTCGTTCATTAAGTCGATTTGGGTTGATATTGGGTCGGAAAACGACTTCACAGTCTGATATGCAAATTCATACGGACTCAAAGGCATAAGAGTACCAAATGAGTCTAACTCAGTTTCAGAAGGAATGATTCAAGGATCATCATTAACGATGGTTCCTGATGAAATCATATGAATTGTTGCAGTAGAAGACGATGCGTTGATAGGAAGGAAAGGAAAAGTTCCCAGTAAACCGGAATCTTTAACTAACCCTACACCAACATCCCTATAAGGGATCATCGCTTTGCCAACATGCTGAATACTCTCAGCAGAGGCTAGGTCGGATGAAAAATATGACAACTGGTCTATAGTGACGATCTTTCCATTATGAGGAAACTTGATAAGCCGAAAGACCGATGAGACGACAGCTGTCATAGCGTAAGACCAACTACGACCCAATAGAAGTTTGTAATCTAGAGGGGCATCAACCACCTCCACATCTAGATTAACGGTTTTTCCTTCAACCCCTATAGGTAGATCCTGTAAAATGCCGAACAGATGAAATCAACGGCCATCAAAGGCCTTACGAATTGTCAGGGATTGATTGAGTGAAGGAGAACCAAGCAATCTCCAACACTGTATCGACATAATGCACGTGGAAGTTCCCTCGTCAATCACAGTCCTATGAACATGTCTGTTTTAACTATCACTGGAATCTGGACAGCCATTTGATGGGGGAGACGCGATGCACTATTTTCTAGATCGAAGATTATTAGGTTCGGGTCCTGAGTATCAACAGCTCCTATAGCCGACAAAAGTAATTTGTGCTGTGCTGGACATGATTGCAGCACTTCCAAAGCCGACATTGCTGAGGGTGAAACAGCTAAATCCTCAACAATGTTGTAATTCTGAGCTACTCTCGCATGTGGATTGAAAGCAGATCTTCGAAGTACACCCTTAGTGGGCGGTTTGATTACTAAATCCAGGTTAGGTTTCTCGATCTGAAGCGGATCGGAACCGGGAGCTGAGGTTGATGGATTGGACTGAGAAGATTCTGCTTCTTTTCCATCAACAGGACTTTTACTACCATAATCTTGCGATCGAGTCACAATCCTTACATGAGACATCATCAAGATGGTTTCTTCATTGGCACTAGAGGATGAACCGATCATCTTGCTATCTTGAGCGGGAAAAGGATCCTTCAAGACAGCAGGAGTTTGGGAAGCTTTGACGATTTTTGCAACCTCCGCCCGATGAGGGCAGTCTCTCGTATAATGGTCTTCATCGCAAATGAGGCACGGATAACGAGGCTTGCGCTTTTCTTCAGAGGGTTCTGCTTTTTCAGGTTTCTCCTTTGGATTTTTCTCTTTATCCTTCTTCTTCTTCCCTTTCTTTTTACCCCTGTTTTTAGGTTTGGCTGTAGAAGATTCTACAACGTGAATATCGGCGGAAAGTTCCGGGGAAGATTCTCCTGTCGGGGAATCTCGAAAGGTTATTATCGGAGAAGAATTCTTAGAAGATTTCTTCTTACTCTTAGTATTCACCATGCCAATCATACCATCAGCGGCATGAGATCCCGAAGGAGCAGCAACAATTTGATTTTGACTAGGAAGGTTGGGGATATTCTCGTGTAAAGTACCTGACTGAGTGTAAACTAAGTCAAGGTACTGGGCCTGAGAAATGACTTGCTCTTCAGTAACTACTTCGGCTTTAGCTACATCTTCAGTGATCTTAGGCAATAAGGATTTTACAAACCACTCAGCTAAGATTTGATTCGGGATATAAACCTTTACTAAATGTTGTCGACGCCTCCATTCATGGATATGATCGGAGATGTGAGTGGATGTCGACTGCTTTAATGAGGTTAATAGCTTTGTGCCATTGTCATATCTAACTAGCAACTGAAAATGAGTTAAAAACGAGGTAGCTAACTGACTAAAATCATAAAAAGTGGCTCGCGGTAGTTCGATATACCATTTGGCCGTAAGACCAACTAGAGTGCGTTGAAACAAACGTAAACGAATAGAATCATCAGAAATGGAGTTGGATGCACACCAGAGATGATAAGTCATCACATGGTTAGACGGGTCCTCTCCAGGTTTACCTTCGAACTTTGGAATATCACTAGGCAACTTATGCGGCATTGGCGGCCAATACGGAAGATAATTGATTGGATCATTCGTAAGGCGCGTCAAGTCAGGTAAATCCAAAGTTGCAATGAATGGTAACTGATGATTAGGGTCTCTAAAACTTGGGGTCTACAAACTAGCCCCAGGAGGAGGATATCTAGGATAACTCGGAATGGGAATCGCATTCGAGATATTCTGACCTCCTGGAAAACCAGGATTAACTGGACCATACTGGGGTTGCAAAGGTTGTTGATATGTATACCCAAGGTACGGTTGATACTGATAGGTTGGTTGCTGCGGAGCAGGACCATATTGAGGTTGGTACTGTCCCTGGTACGTAGGTTGAACAAATTGAGGTTGAGAAGTAACAAACGTACTTCCTACAGGCATCTGGACCGAAGTCTGGACCGTAGGTCCAGACTGAGGTAAAGAGGTCTGAGGAGCAGATGCAGGAACAGTAGAAACCGAAGCTGCTGATACTCCAAAAGAAGGTGGGGTAGATGGAGAAGATGTTGCAGTAGTCGCAGCAGACGTTTGAGGCGGAGTACGAGGCGTACTAGGCCCAGCCTGAGAAACTATAGAAGATGCAGAAGTTTGAGCCGTAGACTGGACGGGATGTTGAGATGGACCAGTGGCCTGTCCAAGTTGGGATGACGACTGCACATTCGGTTGCAAAACCTGTTGATTTTGAGATGGATCCCACACCAAATTTGTTTCAGGGTATTAACCTTGAGGATACTGAGGACCATAACCGAGTTGAGGGTAAGATTGATAATACGGTTGACCAGAAGGCGGTTGGGAACCTTGAGGTTGATATTGACCTTGGGGTTGATAACCCTGAGGCACATACTAATACTAGGGTTGACCTTGAGGTACGTAAGGATATTGATTTCGGGGTGCATACTGATATTGAGGTTGACCTTGGGGTACATACTGGTACTGAGGTTGACCTTGGGGTACGTATTGGGTCTGGGGTTGACCTTGAGGAAGGTACTGTCCCGTAGGTATGTACTGTCCTTGAGGTTGGCCCCCAGGCGCAAATTGAGTACGTTGAGGTTTCCCCCCAGGCGGATATTGAGTACCTTGAGGCTGCCCCCTAGGCGTATATTGAGTACCTTGAGGTTGCCCCCCAGGCGGTAACTGACTGCCTTGAGGTTGACCTGACATCATCAGAATTTCTTCTGCACTCAACTGACTATTACCACTACTTCCAGATAATAACTTCTGTTCGAAAGGATGAGGAGATGCTCCTGAAAAAGTACCAGAAATGGACTGATACCCAGCAGGAACAGACGGACCACCGTATAAATAGGCTTCCAGAGATTGGGAATACATGGATGACAGACTAGACATATTCAATGCAGGAAAATGACCTCTAGGTGAAGGGTGATAAAAAATGTGAGGTAGTGTAAAACTGAGTCCCGGATTTTCTAAAAGATTGATCAATGAACGGTACCAATCAGTACTCCTGGGCGGACTATAAAAAATCGATTCACGCTCCCTAAACTCTAAAATAGGTCGATTATCAGGAAAAGGGAAGGTTTCTTCGATATCCGCAATAGCAAGTTCTTCGATCGCTATGAGTCCAGCGGGAAGATCTTAGGTAATTACGGTTTCTACCCTAGGAGAACTAGGACCACTAGGAGTCGGAGAAACAAACTCTGATACGGGAGTAGGAGCAACTTCAGATTCGGGTTCAGATACGTTAGGCTCTTCACCGATATCACTAGTAGACGTAATGCTCCCAGTAACCTCTGAAATTACTACGGGTTGAGAATCAGAATATTCTATCAAAGATGGTTCTCCTTCTTCAGGTGATCGATTTCTACCGCTACTAGGAGATACGAGAACTCTCAAGCCTTCAAGGTAGCTTGGTATTTCTTCAGGAGGTTGACCCCGAATTCTACGAGAAGTCCTCAGTAAATCCGCCACATTAACAAACTCAGGGGATTCACCCCGAAGTCTACGGGAATTTCTCGGTAATTCAGCCACAGTTAAAACTTGTAACTACTTCACACGCAAACAAAGTAAAATCTCAATGAAATCACCTAAAGTCTCTAAAGAACCAAACAAATTTGAAGCACACGCTTAAAGAATCTAAGAGATCAAACACACACAAACAGTATCTTTCTGGACCGAAAACACTAGTTGGTGATGAAATCCAACGTCGCAGAGTTCGATACAGAAATGGCGGTTGGAACAGTTACCCCGGCAACCTGCTTAATGAATAGACTGGACCAAGTTCCTCCAATTTAACCGTCTCGATTGAAGAGAACCCCCCAGAAAATCCAAGTGAGTCTAGCCGACGTCTGCTCCAGGTACAGTGGGATCTTCCTGCCACCGTCACCTTAGGAAGAATCCTAGAGAATACGGACGCTAAGGTTAGCAACAGAAACAAATACACCTGGGGGAACAGTCTACGATCCGATACGCACGCAAGGGTAGAGTAGCAAGCTCAATCCCCTTGAAGGCTCCTCGAAATAAACCGAGGTTTACCAACAACTGACCCCAGGCTCCTCGATAATAATCCGAGGTTTACCGTTTGTAATACGTGAATATCTGGCGTCTTTCCCAATGAGGAAGGATTGATTCCCACACTGGTTCGGACATGATCTCGTGCTTCTCCTTTAAGAGGAGCTTTCCTAGAGTATAAATGCAACAATTGGATTTCTCCTACGGCAAGATAAAGCTACTTGTTTGTTTTACTTATCTTGGAGATTTAATTACTCCCTACTCCAAGATACTAGCCTAAACTATATTGGTGTGTCAGAACCCTAGAAACAAAAATTTTCTAGATTGATTTTATATTAAGCGTGATTTTTAGTGGTTTTTGATTAAGTCAAAAGGTGATGGAGATGAAACTTATGGTGTAAAGACTCGACACAAAATCACTATAAAGATGCGTTAAGATTACTAACTAATCTTTTCTCTTCAATGAAGTTCTAGTTAAGAAAGAGTTTGAGGATGCAAATACTTTTAAAAACACAAATCTTTCTTTAACGATCAAATCAAAAGAAGAGTATTCGTTTCAATACACTCGAAAACGAGACAACTAATTATTTTCACAAGAAGTTCTCTTTTCATTCGAAAACTCAAATGCTACTAAGAACGAGTTTTTTCAAAAGAGACCTTTCATTTTCTTTTAACAAACCTTAAAAACTATAACTAAAGCAATCTTTGAGAAAACTATTTAATGAAGCAAACTTAAGATCTATAAACTAACAAAACCCTATTTGAAGTAAAAAGCTCACAAAAGTGTTTTTGAGGATGTTTTACTTGGTCACAAGCAAACCGAGGACTAATTTGTTCAGAATCACAAATAAGTCAATAACAACCAATTTTGCATTCCTTTTTTAAAAATGAAAATCCAAACTTTCAACCACAAGTCTATCGAAGTTTTGTAAAGAGAAATATCAAAGAGGATTTCTCAACAAGGGGAGATTTCAAACATGGTCAGACTCTCAAGAAGACTGGTAGATACTAAGGTGATCTGAAGTCCCTACAGCCTCTAAGCTCAGAGCCACTACACAACCAAATTGAAAAACAAACCCAACAAGCAAAACTTCTAGGAATTTCACCTAAAACCCTAATGCTAACGAAACAAACCAAGGAAAGATTTCAACCAGTCACATGCAGGTATGGGCAGAGGAAAATTACTAGAAAAACAAAATAAAATTAACTAAAAGAGAAAAAGCCAAAATTTTCAAAAATTTAGCAGGGTACGCAGGTGCAGAGCTCACCCAGGTGCGGGTATGCTCTGTGCACAAAATCAAAGTGCGTACAGGTACGCACTGTGATATAAGCGCAGGCTGCAGACTTCAACTAAAGTAATGAAAAATAAAAAAAAAAGCTAAATCAACTAAGTCTACCCAAAGCCACACACAACAAGCCAAAAACAGAAACCAAAAAACAAGTTTCTCAAGTCAAAGAAAAATGAGGAAAACAATCAAGTCCCCAGTGGAGTCGCCATTTTGTCACGTGGAATCAATCGATCTTGCAGAAAAGATAGACCTTCCTAGAATCTAATGAAGACCTAATGACAGACAAACCAACCAAACACTATCTTTCTCTAAATGCGCTTTATAAATAATGGCAAACAAATGTGTTTAAGGGCGTACCTCATGTCCAACGCAAGTTCGGAGATGCCTTCGTTCCTTTGATCCAAGTAAGTTCCTTCGTCGCAAACCTGCAAGCACAAACAAGGCAAACAATTAAATAGCATCTGAATATCCAATATTATAAAACATATTTAACATGAAAGTCAAGGAGTCCATGAAACAAATAGCATAAGATACTTGTTGAGAAAAATGAGCTTGATTGTATTAATTCAAAAGAAAAGAACCTTACAAACTTTGCCTTGACGCTGTACAAGCTCCTTCCAGGGTCCAACAAGAAGTCTCCTCTACTTTGACAAGCTTCACTCACTCCCTAATGGGGCCAAAAAGGTATATGATCTCCCCTCTTAAGCTCAAATAGGAAGTCTTGATTTCACTAGCATTTACCCTCAAAAGTTCAGCTTCTAAACTCTCTGGCCACTGACCCAATGCCTCAATTTATAGTGCAATGGAGATCAGTTACCAGCTCCTCCTTCAAAGGGATAGAGTCCTCCTTCAAAGGGATAGCTCCTCTCAACAAGGGATTAGTTCCTCCTATGATGGGATGTATGAACCACTTGGAGCGAACAATCCACGTAACAAATGCTTCTAGAAAACTCTAGAATTAACCCAAGATGAGTTTTTTAAGATAAAAATTGCGCCTTTTGACTTTTACAGGGGTACGCACCCTCCCCTTTACATACAGAGCATATAAGTACGCAGATACCTTGAACAAAAGGTGCGGGCCTGCAGGCAAAAGTAAGAGAAAATGCGGAACTAGAGTTATATTGCTTTTTTGATGTCTTTCTCTCTTTTCTCAAGCTTGTTTTGAAGATCTTAGGTTTAAGAATTGCTTAGGAAGCTGGTATAGGTGATGATAGGCCTACACCGACTGCAAATAATCGAGGTGACGATATTTTTGTGTAACAGTTATAGACATATTTGGGCACTGCAACCCCAATCTCATATGTCCATAAACCAAGGGCTTCTAAGCCCTCAAAAGTGTTGTTTCATACCCTAAAGGAACAAGGTCAGCTGATTACATCATCTCCCAAAAGTTCTCCCTGAAAAACTACTCAGAACTGGCCAAAACTGGACCATACAGACTACTTAGTGCTAAGGGTGTGATGCATCTCACCTGCTACATACAAAAAGTGTGATGCATACTAAAAATACCTTCTATAGGGTGCGATGAGTGAGACCAAACAAATGGCAGAGCCAATTGGTTAGGTGGAAACCTAGAGAATCTTCTAGCAACTGCCCATTTGACACTTACCTCTCTGAATTCGCCCAAGGATGAGTAAGAGATCATGAAATCTCCAAGTGGAACCAAGAACTATCAGAGAAATGACACTAATCAAAATCCCAAAAGCTGACTCACCCACCTGCAAATATCTATATATGGATCCCTCATCCTAGAGATCTGGAGGGTGGAATTTTGTATTTTGTAAGGAAGTGTTGTTGGTTTCTCTATGAAACATTGTTGGGTGATCTAAGCTTTTCATGAGGTGAAGAGGGATTTCATGCTGGGAGGATGGCACTGGATCAGACAGCTTGGTTGTAATCCTCTCTTCTACTACTTCTATCAATAAAGCTATTTGAGTTTTCCTCGATATACTTGTATATCTCTAAATCTTGTATTTGTGTATGCATTTGTATGGTTAATATACATCTGATCCTATATTGTTTATGGTTATAGATCTCTATGCTTTGATGGTATTTTGCTGCTTTGACTCTACAGGTGTTCTTTGAAGCAGGACAAATGAGAAAAGAGTGGCGAAAGTTCTATCAAAGGAGAGAGGAAACAAGTAAGGAGCCAAGTGAAAGACTAAGGTTGGTACTCTCTAATTCTCTCTCATCTATCTCTCATAAAGGTAAACACAAGTAACTTTAAATTGTTTGTTTCTAAGATAGCTACCCATTTTAATGGGACTAGCAGCTCTGAATGGACACTAGCTTTCCCGATAACACCAAGTCCATATTTCCTCGTGTTTTTTCGTTGGGAATTAGCCCCTTATTAGTTAGGGAAATTCCTCAATATAAATTACACAGTCCTCATATTCCTTCCTATGATTGCATGCACCACCTTTAGAATTCAAATGATTATACAACTGATAGTACACTTCACTTGAAATCCAACCTCAACTCAGTAACTCTAAGATCTGACATGCATGAGTTATTTATGAGTGAATCTTCAGTTAACTAGTTCTACAAATGAAGAAGCATCCCACTATCTAACATCTTACTAGTTCTTCCATCAATTGGAACTTGATTAAAGGACTTTAACTTAGTTAAATTGAATTAAGTAATTACGACTCCAAATAAACTCTACAAGAGCTCCTATAAAGTAATAGACACTCTAAATGACTCAATTTAGACCCTCAAATCAAATTAACTGAGCCAACTAAGTCAAATTAGTTAACTCGTACAAGTTGTCCTGTGATGTGGAATTACAATTTCATTCCTAATTTAATTCAAAGACAAAATTAAATCATGATTTTCTCATTGCATTTTCAACATTATCTCTCAACAAGAAATGGATTATGAGATACCCCAATCTTGTCTCTATGGAACTCAAATTTTCCTCTTGACAGTTTCGTAGTCAAGATGTTTGCATCTTGTTCCTTTGTAGGAATATATTGCAACAAAATGATTCTCCTCTACACACACTCTCATAGATGGTGATACCAAATGTCGAAATGCTTGGACCAATGATGAAAAATGGGATTCACAGAGAGTTTGATACAAAATTAATATGATTTTCATAGAAAAATCATTGTAGGATCCATCTGTTGATCAAATAACCCAACAAGGGACTTCCTCATATAGATAGCCTTAGAAATTGCTTGGCTAGCAGCCATGTACTATGCTTCTACCGAGCTAAGTGCAATTAATATATACTTATTGTTGTACCAAGAAACTTCTATTAACCGATTACTGAAGATTCCCCCTAACGTGCTCTTCCCATCAAATGAAATCCCTTCCCAATCTGCATCTATGAAGCCTTGTAGCTTCACTACCTCTGTTCATCTATACCAAAGAACAAAATGAGTGGTGCCTCTAACGTATCTCAACACATGTTTAGCTTCCTTACAATAGAGTTTGGTTGGCTTAACCATTGCTTGACTAACCTGGTTAACTACAAAACATATGTCAAGTCTTGTGTTCATCAAATGCATAAGTGAAACCAAAATATGCCACTAAATAGTAGCCTCCACTACTTCACATGAAGTAGCATCTTTGTTGGGACAGGGTCCCCTAGGTCAAGTTTTGTTAAAATATTGTAAGTCCATGCATTTTGAGGAGCGAAGGGCATAGTGCACAACTCAATAGGAGTCAAGGGGTTTTAGGAAGGTCAAAACCCATTACATTTTGGTATTGTTTTGAGATCCACCCATGTTTTGTGGACCATGGTATTGTAATAGAAAAGAGTATAAAAAGGGTGTCTTAGCGAGTCTAAGGAAAGGAGTTCATGAATGAGATTGTTTTAAGTGTGTAATTATAGATCTTTCTATATTCGAGTGAAGGGGAAGGCTCCTGCAGCTAAGTGCAAGAGTTCCTGCAGTTGTGTGTGCATGGTTTGGAAACTTTGTAGAAGGAAAATCTGAAGTAATAAAGAATATTAGAAAAACAATTGTGTCTATTTTTGTATACTTGTGTACTTTTTGTATTTATGCACACTTGAATGATAATTATCTGTATTTTCTAGTTCACTGCTTTGTGAAGATCTAGATCCTTCATTATATGTGATTGTATGAATGATTAGATGTTTACACAAAATTTATAGCTCTCTTTAACTAAAAATCACTTAAGTTTAGGAATTTCATTAACAAGGGTTCGCAAGGGTCATATCAGATTTGAAACTAAACAAAAGCCTTAACCGCACATCACATAGCCTTCTTGATGCAGACGGTTGATTCTAACATCCCCCAATACTATCTCGGGTCAGACTGCAGCCTATGCTATGCGAGTTGTTGCCGAAATGGCTAGTAGTGTAGGGTTTTGTTGGTTAGCATAACTAACTTTGAACCTGGGTCCAAGCCCCTTTAAGCCAACAAATGGTTCTGTTATCGAGACCAGAATCTATCTAAGGGATGTGTGATGTGGCATAAGTGGATACCAACTAAGAATGAAATCGAGAAGTGGATAGATCAAAGGTTGCATGAGTTTGCAGCTTAGGAGAATAGGAATCTGTGCTTGTCAAAAGAGAAGTGATTACAAAGGTATCTCGACACAAAAGTACAAAAAGTTTTATTTTCATCATTCCCTTGTGAATTACATGAGTGGCTATCCAAATTAGCAGATAGCGAACCTACTTGGAAGCATGACAATCCTATTATGTGGAATCTAGAATTAGTAAAACACCTTGAAAGATTTGATTATAAGATTGCAAGGGTTTTCGATTACTAGACATATTGTATCTTGGGTGGTTTCATCACTAAATTTTCAATAGACACATTTGTGTCTTATAGCAAAGCTGAACGATGATTCTTCAAGGGCCCGAGAGGTAAGTACCTGAAATCATTAAAACCTAGATTAAAATGCTTTTGTATGAAAATGGGATTATGCCTTTACCTTAATGTTTAAGAGGGGGATGACTCGATCTATGCGAAGTGGAAAGTGATTCAGAGTAGATCTAGTCAAATTTGTCAGAAGTGAACACAACCCCTTATTGCTAGAGTCTGAAAGTGAAGAAGAAAAAAGTAGCCCTAGTATGCCCAGAGGTGTGGCGCAAACTATATATCATGGTACTTCTGAAATTCAACATCCAACCACTCCACCTCGGCCTTTTCTTCTGACTAAAACACCTACACCTACACCTCCACATCCACCTCCACCTCCACCTCCGCTATTTAGTTTGGAAAATACAATGAAAATTCTTATATTTAGAGGTCAGGGATCAGAGGATATTGAACAATTTTGGTTCATCACAGAAGTTCTGTGGAAATCGTAGTAGATCAGCAATGATGATATGAAGAAAGTGCAACTATTTACATTGCTACAGGACAGAGTGCTTACCTGGTACATTAGATACAACACAACTCATCCAACTGCTTCATTAACTAACACAAAGGATGCGTTGAATGCAAAATTTATGAAGCCAAAGTCGAAAGTTCAGTGTGTGATTGAAATTAAGGAGATCAAGCAGAGGGTTAATGAGTCTATGTGGGGTACAGATAAACAAATGAAGTTCTTACTGAGTCAAGCTAACCTTCAGATATCAAACGAACAATATAGGGAGTGGTATATAGCTTCAATATTAACTCACTTAAGATTGACGTTATCTCAGCAGAAGATTGGGTCTTAGGCCAAAGAATTGGAAATCATGATGAAGCTAGAATCCTTGCCGATCTAGGTTATGAATGTAGGAGTTCAGCAGATCCAGGTGTAGCTAGCAAGCTTGCATATGGAATTGCAGGATCTGAGGAAGGGAAATGAGGTTAAGTCAGAGAAACATCCTGAAGTTTGGTGCACAAAATACAAGGCTGAAGGTCATCATAAGGATCAATGCCCTGTATTATGGGATTATATAGTTGTGGGAGGTCCTAACCCACTAAAACTAGAGTCTTTTGTTGGATCAAGCACCAGTGAAAGTACCTGGTTTAGTATCTACCAAGTATCACGACAACATTTGACAGATAATTGTTCCCTATCATAGAAGTTTATAAAGTAATTATTTTGTAACTTTTGTAAATTAGTTGGTCATGACAAAAGGAACTGTCGAAGCTATGAAATAATGATGGATAGAACTCCGTTATAAGAATGCAGGTTCAAAACCATGTGCATAATGACCAAGTCTCACCTACAGTTCACGAAGGATTCCAAGGACATGGAAGAGGACAAGGAGGAGGAGCTGGAAGAGGTCGGGGCTAGATTATTTGTTACAACTATGGAGAACCATGAAACTTTGTGTGTGAATATCATAATCCAATGCACCCTTTGTGTTAGTATTGTCGTCAATTTGATCATGTTATAGAAGATTTCATGATCTTAATAGAAAATATGCAGGAGAAGAAGAACCAGCAGGTGACGTAGAACATTCAAATGATGATATCTGAGCCACATGAAGATGATCCCAGTGTCAACATAGTCAAGCAAAGTAGGTATAGACACTACTGAAGACAAGGTCAAAGGAAAACAACTGGAATCAGACTCATGGTTCCGAAAAGCCAATGAGAAGAATGTTGGGTTTGAATTATATAAAGAAAAAGAGACATTCAAGGAGGAAAGGATGAATTTTATGGGTCCAAGTGCTTCTATGTCTCAAAATCAAATGTCAATAGTCTCACAAAAGGAGAAACCTGAAGATGCTACTGCAACACAAGAGTCAGATCCCACAGTGTTAAAATCCTTTCTACAAATCTGCATGAAGCTAGTATGCGATAATACGACAATAGAATGAATGAAAGAATTGATAGATAACTGTGCCAGCATTAATGAGTCGTTACCAGGACAGTGCACAGTTAATAACGTGAACCAAAGTAAGAAGAGAACTAGTAGGGATATGAGGTTGACTTCACAGATTGGTGATTTCGAAATGGATCGGGTAATCCTAGACGTGGGCTCTGATGCTAACGTACTGCTGAAGTAGACTTGGGAACATATGGGAAATATTAAGTTAAAGTGGTCACCAATTCAGTTGCTCATGGAGAATCAACAAAATATAATGCCAATGGCGCACTTGCATGAAGTAACTGTAGATATTGAAGGAGAAAGAGCATTGGTTGAATTCGAAGTTATTGAGATCGTCAATGCTAGTTATCCCTACCTAGTGCTGCTTGGGATTGATTGGGCCTTTGACATGAATGCAATCATTAACTTAAAGAAGTGAAGCATGGTATTTGAAAAAAACCAACTTCGAGTAATTGTCCCATTAGATCCAGTTGAATGTGAGCGATACATAGAATCGAACTGTGACTATTATGAAGATGACGAAATTGAGAACATCTATAAGTTAACTGCATGAAATGAAGATTGGATCAATCCCATAGTAGATGGAAGAATCAACTAGGAGAATGATAGTTCCTGCCAATAAAATTCAGATGAAGAGTTAGAAAACTGGTAGAATCAATTGCATGAGGACTCTACGCTAAGATGTAACCAACTTACAAAGTCGCTACGCTTTGTATCTAATGAGGTACATAGGTTTCTCTATTATGATGGCCTGGGTGATGTCAATATATTTGTTGACCATTTTAAAAGGGATTTACCAAAGGAACATTAGTTCTAGGCCTTAGATCTAGCATTAAGAGCTACGCCTGCAAGATGGTGGGGTACGCACTAGGAAAAGTTTACTGGCTAGAAGGAATATCGTAGAATGACGCTATTAATATTTGGCTACGGGAACACCTGAATCACTGAAAAATACATAGGGAAGGATGATCCAAGTAAACATTTAGCATGGTGGACTAAGGCATGGGGCAAGATATCCTAGCCTAAGTGGGTGCATATATTTATTCATACCTTGGATGTTATCTAAAAGAACTAGTATTTGGAGATCGAGCTATGACATGGGACTTATGATTGGGATGAGATGAAAGAAATTTTCTTGCTGACATTAATCTTTGAAGGTGGTTTCGAATGCATTGATGAAGCGCTACAGGAAATTAAATTTGCAATCTTCCAAACACCTGTCGAACCTATTATGTGGGTACAACCATACTGTAGTACACAGCTACAAGATGCTTTAGAATCTTACAATGAAAGAAGTTGATGAGGATCCATGGAATATTAATATCCATGAATCAAAGGCACAAGGTGAAGTTGGTACAACTAATGCGGAGGTCCCTTATATTTCGCAACTGGTGTGCACAAAGCAGGTAAACATTGGTTCAGAAGAAGAACCAAAATTTGTGAACATTGGCGATTATTGGGATGAAGATACAGTGGATAAAGTAGCTAAATCATTACATGAATATCAAGATTTATTTCCAACCAAGTTCTCTGACTTGAAGGGGATAGTAGATAATTTGGGGATGATGAAGATCAATTTAAAAACCGATGTGAAGCTAGTTAAGAAGTGCCCATATCGGTGGAATCCCAAATACAAGGAAAAGGTACGAGAAGAACTCGATAAAATGCCTGAGGCCAGAATGATTGAGCCTATAGAAGAATCTGAATCGGTTAGTCCTATGGTGGTCCAAGAGAAGAAAAAAAAGGTGGTATTTGGATCTAAGTAGATCTGCGGAAGTTAAACGATGCATGTGTACATGATCCATTCCCTACGTCATTTATAGATGAAGTTCTCAAAACTATTCGTGGACAGGAAGCTTATTCATTTATGGATGGATTCTTAGGATACCACTAAATTAAGATTGTGCCGAAGGATAGAAGCAAGACTACGTTCGCTACAGAGTGGGGGTCATTCTAATAAACAGTCATGCCTTTTGGGCTAAGAAATTCTCCTACAATTTTCTCAAGGGTGGTTTTCACAATATTCAAGGAATTCATTCATAAGTTTTTGGAAGTCTACTTCAATGATTGGATAGTGTTTGGGCTGGTAAGAAAACATGTCTCTAGTTTGTGTCTGATATTTGATACATTTAGGAAGTATCATATCTCCTTGAACTTGAAGAAATGCATTTTGTGTACCTTACATAATATTGCTTTGCCATGTTGTTTGTAAGTAGGGATTGATGGTATACCCTACTAAGATTGATGTAATTATCATTCTAAAGCTCCCTAGGAATGTAAAGCAACTACGTGTGACATTGGGTTATACTCGATACTATAGGAATTTTATTAAGGCATATGTGCAAATCACTGCACCCATGGAAAAACTATTAAAGAAGTATGATATGTTTTGTTGGGATGATGATCTTCAGAAGAGTTTGGATACTCTGAAGGAGAAGATGGTTACAACACCAATCCTAGTGTTCCCAGATTGGAAGAAGGAATTTCATGTACAAAAGGAAATTTTAAGGATGGAAAATTTTCTTGAAGTTTAAAAACATTGGCAAATCTCACTAATCCCTAATATGCAAACTATAAAAATTTTATTGATATATTTGTAAAATTATTCAAATTTATAATTATTTGATATGTAGTCTCTATATAATGTTGGTGATTTTTAAGGTAAAATAATTTTATATTCTAAAATTTCGGTGAATCATCTTTCATAAAAATTGGAAATTGGCAAATCTTTTTTGTGGAAAAATCATGGAAAATTAGCCCACTAGGCGAATATTAACCCCTAAAAATTTCCTAGTGTTCCCATATTGGATGCATCTCACATAGCATTGGGAGTCGTCTTAACAAAACCAGGGGTAGGAAATATTGATCACCCAATTTCCTTCGCCCGTCGGAAACTATCTAAGGCAGAGAAAAAATACTCAACCACAGAGCGCGAAGGATTGGCCATGGTTTATGCACTAGAAAAGTTCAGGCATTGTCTACTAGGTGTGCACTTTAAGATGTACACATAACATTCTACTTTGAAGTACCAGGTTAATAAGCCTATGTTGGGGGGGAGGGATACGTAGATGGTTGCTTCTTTTCCAAGAATATGATTTTGAAGTAATAGTGAAGCTTGGGAGATTGAATGTTGGACTGAACCACCTTTCTCGGATACAAAATGGTGAAGAGCCTACAAATATTAAGGAAGGATTACCTGACGTGAAGATATTTGTTGTCAGGGTTTTAGGTGAGCATTTTTCAGACATTATTCAATTTTTATCTACTGGCGTAGCTCCTGAAGGTTATATGACACAACAAAAGAATGAATTAGTTGTCAAGGCTACATATTTTTATGTTATTGCAGGAAAATTATATAAGATGGGGTCAAATGAAGTTCTACACTGGTATGTGCCTGAACATGAAAGACACAGTATTCTACATGAAGCACATGGTGGTGTCACTAGATGACATGTTGAAGCCTCAGATTTCTGTTGCTCCAATATGGGGGATAACCACCCAATCAGGACCTTGAAGATAACTCCTTTTTCATTTAAAGTGGTGGCTCCGACTGGGGATGATGGGACCAGTTTGCTAATATGGGTTTTAAAATGAGAATGGGTGGTTTTCAAGCAATTGTAGTAAGAATAATGATAACTAAATGGCCGATTCTATCATGCAAATCTCCAGCTAACTTAATCTAATATAAACCCGGGTATTCTATGTGATATGAGATCTAAAAAAATATATGTTTGACATGCGATAATAAAGATGAATCACACATTAAACAGAGATGATAACATGTAAAGATAATTTATTTAACTAAATAGTTAGTCAAAGAAATGTATAAACTATATTACATATATTTGATGATTATATATGAAAATAAACACTTTCAGCTAGGCATCATATAATAGTGCAATTAACGCATAATAGAAAGAACATATTACATATATGATTCATGAAAATGAAATTTTATCACTAATTAAATAGAAACAGAACTAGTCAAACTAGATAAAAGTACCATATGTGTGAGGTTCTGCTAATTTGATTAATGACATAGATCGGCTCCTTTCTGCAAATCAAATTATTCTCCAAGTATACAATAGTGCATCAACAAAGGAAATTAGTTTGATATTTAAAAGAAATGACCATGTTCCATAATTTCATCAAGGCATTCACAAACTTACAGAAGTGCATTCTTTTCAAATGTTTTTGATAAAATTCTAGTCCCTTCTCTAAATGCATGAGAAGGGTATAAATATTATTCTAACTAATGTTCAAAAATAGATTATACAAAAATTTGAGGAGGTTTCAAACAACCTTTCTCCTAACTAGAAACTAACTCTAAAAATAAAAGTGACTCGATCAGCAGGGGTCATAAAGATGATTTGTTGTCTGTCAGCTTCTCCTTTATATCACATATATCGAACATCAGTTTCACTTGAGGCGGTGAGCCAAACTTTGTTCTGACCTATCCTACGAAGATATCATCTATGAGAGGTGGAAGCATCCTTTGAGTTGAACGGAGTGAGAAATTGAGTGTCATGATTTGGTTGTGAGGCTTGACAAGGTATTACCAATACACCTCCCAGTCAACCTTTGATAACTTTACGATTGCTTCCCTTTGGGTTTTCATCTTTGCCTTCCAATTTTGATCCAAGTCATTTAAAACTGGTAGCGCCTTTGGATTACCTTCTTTCATCAATTTGGTAGTGTGTAAAGTGTAATTTACTGCTTTTACTATGTTCTTTGCCACTCTTACTACTCTTGCCACTGCTAACTCTACCTGTTTGATCTGCATATCCCATTCTCTGAATAGAATGTCCTTATGTGTCTCCTCAATCTCGAGCATATTAGTTCTCCTTCCTTCTTCAGTTTCTTGTGATTTAATGAATTCATAGATCTTTGTATTTAAATCATTAAATTTAGTTCTCTGGTCAATCGCCTTATCCGTTAATTGATCAGTAGTGATCAAATAAGGAGTGACATGTGACATTCTTTGGAAAAATAAATCTTTTTGTTTCTACATAAGGGAATTTAGCTCTAGTGCCTCTTTGACAAATTCATCGATAGTAGGGACATCTTCATATTTTTCCATGGATTCTTAAAATTCTTGAATTTGCATGTTCTTCATAGAAATGTCTACTTCATGGCTTGTCTTTAACACTTACATATTCTGTTGCAATTGAGCAATTAGTTCAGCATCTTGTGGTTCACATTTTCTTTTTCAATTTGTAGTCATTGCTTGAGCTAAAAAATAGATACTCTCGTAGCTTTATCCATGGTGTTTGTAGCATATGCCCTTGTAAATTGCGACAATCTTGTTAAATTTTCAGCAGAATTGGAAGGGATATCCTTCCAAAATATGTGTTGGGAACAGGTTCCCCCAAGGACTGTTGGGGCTAAAGCCCATGTTTTTGGACAATTTTGTGATAAAGTTGTAAAGTCTCAGCAATTTTTGGTCGCTGAGTATGAAGGTGGCAAGAGTCATAAAGGGTTGTCCACCCTTATTTTGTAAACTGTAATGTCAACTATAAAGATCCACCCATTGTCCACAGACCATGGGATTGTATAAAAAGGAGCTAAGTAAGTAAGCTCTAAGTAGGAAGTTAGTAGACAAGTTTTGAAGTCTTGGTAGAGAAGTCTAAGTGTCTCAGGTCTTAGCATAGGTAGAGGCTCTACAGCTGAGTGCGTAGAGACCTAGGGTGGAAGTCTGTAGCTGAGTGCACAGACCCCTGCAGATGAGTGCAAAAGGTGGATAGAGTCTATATTAACTTAAAGATATCAATAAAGAGAAGTATTCCGCAAATTATATGTCTTTATTTATTGTTAATGCATATGGTTATATTGAATTTTTGGGTTTAATTTACAATGTTCATGTGATGCGTGAATGTATGTGACTGTATTACTTAATTAAACACAAGTAATGATAATAGTTTACGCGTCGATAATTGTGGTTGATTAGTAAGATAAGTAAAACACTTAAGATAACTTGGGAACCTATACAATACACTGTCATAGCAGCACAGAAGTACTTGTATTGTAGGTTAAGGCTGAGCGAAGGTCAATCGTACACCTTCATGAAGGTACTCAAGGTTGGAATAAAGGGTAGACTGATAGAGCCCTAAAGTTTAGTGACCTATGCAAAAGTAGGAACAGAGGGTATAAACCGACATCACGACCACCTCAGTGTGCGGAAACTTGGTTCTAGCATCCCCTCCATATTGCTTTGGGTGAGACTTTAGTCTGTGCTTCGCGGGCTAATGCCGAAAGGGACAGTAGTGTAGGGATTTTTTTGGCTAACTAACACTGAACCTAGGTCAAGTCCCACAAAGACAACACTATGTCCATCATCTCGTTCCTAGTTGGGATCTTGGGTGTTTCCAACCTCCTTTTCCTCTGTCTTCTCCCTATAAACTTGTGCAGTGGGTTGTAGAACACATCTAAAGGAGTAATTTCAATTACCTTTAGGATAATTTCCGATGTTGAAAATCCAGGAATGATTTCTATATGCTACGAACTAGTTCCTTACTCATCCATCAACTTAGACTCTAAAGTTTTTTGAGTTTGCAGAGGAGTGTGATAATTTATTTTCTCCGAGGCATCTGTTGTCATAGGAGAGTCTTGTAGTTTCTTATTAAGTTGGTCCCACTCTTGCTCTAGATTTCTACTTTTGATCTCAGAAATGGTATCTTTAGTTAGGTTACTTATGACCTACTTTTTGACTGACCGCCTATTCGATTCCGCTACATTCTCGATGATATGGGCTTTCCCTGTATCTTGTGATTTCCCTGTGTCCACTTGAGACTCAATGCGAGAATTTGGTCCCTCACTGTTGATAGTTACACTAGGTGTAGGTTTGTCCTCAGGTCTTAGCAAATGCAATGGAATTATTTCGAGCCTTTGATTTCTAAATTCTTGAAACTTTTCAAAATCTTCAGGAATAAAATTGGCTTTCTCCCAATCGAATGCTTGTTCGAATGATTCATCCGATTGCAAAGGATCTTCAGAATCATTAGCCTCATGATTAATGGCTTAATCTTTACTTTATGTGCTATCTCATCAGGGTTGAATTGCCTATTTGGAAAAGTATGGATCCTGAGGCTCTCAAGGCTTAGTGATTCCTTGGTTACATGGTTGAAATTTTCTAATGAAAAAGAACCACACTGAATGGGAAAGGATGGCCATAAAGAATTCTTGTTATCTTTTAGGGTCTTGGTCAAGCCTTTACCCATAGTCTGGTGAGCTATTTCTCTTGCTAGTAGCTTATTGAAGACATACAAAGGGAGTACATGCATGTCTATTGTACTGCCAAAAAATTTGATATACATAAAACCATTCTTCAAAAAAATACTTGCCTACTATAAGAAGGTCTGTAGCAGCTTCTTTGGAAAACCTGGGGGCTTTCTTATTAAAAATCATTGATGAAATGGTAAAATAATGGCATGCATTCTTTATAAAAATGGGCTATATAATGGGATTCCCAAATCTGTTCGTGGCTGAGATTGATGGGGTAGGGGTCCTACAAAGTCCATTTCCAACCCATGATTGAAAATTTAGTGGAGAAACAGATGAAATCCATGATATAAGCATTGAAATAAAATAGAAGAAGGTTCTATGTGGAGGAGGACCTCTTATAATGATACCTGGAGATGGAAGTGGCTAGTTTATCCGATAGGATAGTGGCCCAATTCATTATGTGGGAATTGACACAGGCGTCAATTAAAGAATTCCATTCTATGGAAAACTTGGTATTATTAGGTAATCCATATGACCTACATAACATAGAAGCTGCATAGTTGTAGGGGTTTTCCAAAGAAGCTACGGGATACATACCCATTTTATCATATTTGAACTTGTTCACCAGTACCCTCCAGCCTTGGATGATCTTGCAGGATCTTCATTTTTCTTTGCAAATTTGGCCAAGTATGATTTGTCATATATGTCCTGAGGGTCAGGTATATGATACATTTTCTTCAGGTCTTCAACTTTGAATGAACCCATTAGCTCCATATTCGATTTCATTGTATATGACTTCCCATGTTGTCGCTCCTCCATCGGTGCTGCAAACTATGTCAGCCAATATAGGCAACATTTTTTATAGCTCAGACTCTGTAATGCTCTGCTTCTTCTACTTTTGCATCACCTTTCACAATGAAATCTCTTTTTAAATCTTGCTTGAAACGAAAGAAATATATTAGCACACACAATGGAGGGCAATTATGGCAGAGAGTTCTTTGAAATGACTTAGAATCATGGGAAGATTTTACATGAGATTTCATTGTTAACTAGCCATAACTTGAAAACATCAATTCCTCTCCTCGAGCTACTAAACATTAATTACTTTGTCAAACCACTCATTATTACATTAAAACTCAATAACTTCTGCACGCTTCACACTTTATTATCACATCACAACTTTCAAACATTGTCATATAACATTATTCAAAGTTAATGTGAAATACGATTGTGAGAATTGCAACATCGCATTCCACAAATTCTTAAGGGGTGACACAATGGCACGTTGTATAGATTTGCAATTTTCGAGGTGTGATCACGTGTTATTAAAGTGCGGTGATTGGAAAATCGGAGCGAGGACCTCATCTCATATTGTATTTCAGGATTTTCGGTAGAGTGTTAACAATTGTTACATGGAAAACTGCGAGATACGATTTGTGATAAGAGCTTTAGGCATTAGTTCCTTTTTTGAACATTTTTTGAGGTAAATTTGTAGAGTTAGTGTTTATTTTCAAAGGCTAAAAATTTAAAAGGGTCGATCAACCACTTTGAATTATTTTGAAGAAATCTACTTAAAGACTCAAAAAATTGTAAAGCTAGATCAACTAGGAGTGAAGAGCACTCTCTATAAGTCCCTAAAGATATAGAAAATCAAACTACCTTCAAGTATTTCCACTCTGGGTGATTAGGATCGGACAACAAAATACAAGAAAGACAAAATCAAGGGCCTTTCAAAAATAGTCTGGGGTAACTACACCCCAGGCCTACAAGCAAAGGTATCAGAAGAAGTTACGTTGACCTCCAGACAATAGCCTTTTCCAGTGTAAGAACCCAAGCTTCGCAAGGGTACCCTCTAGAAGTACTATTGAACATGATGCAACATCAACCTTAGGTGCCATGGGATTCCCCTCCACAACCACCTATGCGATCTGTAGGAAAGGAACCTATGGATACAAACTCGTATCAAAATCCGGGTAGAACATTCATGAGGCAAGATCCAACACGTAGGAGAAGGGATATCTCTCTTCCTTGTCTTCACTTTCCCTCGTTCTTAACTCCCAGTCACGGAGCTTTCCTGGTCTTTCTAACAATATTTCGCTCATTATTACACTTCTAAGTTTTATAATTTGAGTGACCTTGGAGAGTTAACTATCCACTCACCTATCCAAGGTTCTAATGAGCCTAAATTTGTTGGTGTTTGTTAATGATAAAAATAAAATTTCTAGCTCATTTTATTAGATCACTTGATTTTATATAGTTCTTCTTTAAGTCAGGGGGACTTATGAGAGTGAAAATGATGATATTATATGATGCAAAAGAAACCAATAGAAAACTAACTATATGCATGCAATTATTTTCTTCGATGAAGAGTGATTTCTACTTGGGTCCTACGAAAACCTATATGTAAGCAAAATATTTTTCCTTTATTTTCTAAAACAATCCACACACACCCAAAATCTAAAGGACTAAGAATGCTTAAGATGCAAACTAACCTAATGCAAGTTAAAATGATGATGCAAGATCCTAAACAACACTTGTAAGCAAATGTAGTTCTTTATAGATTCAATTAAGTCAATCTTGGTAATGAAGAGCGAAAAAATGAAAAACAAATCTCTCTCCAAATCAAGAAGAACAAATTGCAAAAGAAACCAATTGCTTCACAATGACAAAACAAAAAAACCGTAAACCAAAACCTTGGAAAAAGAAAAACAAAAGCAATGTTTCTATTTTTTTTTAAAGGAAACAAAAGAAACTTTTTTAGGTCTCAAAAGCACTATTAAAATTCAAAGACCAAGAAATAAGCACAAGGAGTCTCTAAATCTTGCAAGTTATAGAACTCATTAAAATGAAACTTGAAACAAGAGAGACTACAAACTTGCACAATCTGATCCTAAACAACAACAAAAGATTTCGGCAATCCAACAAAATGTCTAGAAAGAAAAACTTTCAAAATTGCAAAAAAGGACTCTCAAAAGCACAAAAAGCAACTAGGCCAATCAAACAAGGAAAAGAAAAACAAGGCAACTTGAAATCCAGGTTGCAAAATTGAAATCAATTTCTTGTTCTGGAAAACCAAAACATCCAAGAACTTCAAACATAAGTCTTGAACCCAAGACACAAATCACAAACTTGCTTAAGAAGCAATCCTAGGTCAACTAGGCTTTTCAGTGGAAGGATATTTTGAAAAAGAAATATTGCAGGAAAAATGAGTTCTCCATATAGTAGATGACCATACAGCAACATAAATCACCAGGTAGTAGAACTAACTAGGCAAAGAGATTTTAAAAAACAATTCAAAAAATTGTATATGCGACTGTGTACAGACGCGAAAGTGGGCACACATGTTTCTAATACAAGAAACTCGCATATATGCGAGTCTTCTTGAGGAAACATGCATGTATACGCTACTGTGATATAAGAAAACAACGTATACAGAGGTCAATTAGAAAAAAACAAAAGTCAAGGTCTGATAAAAAATATCAGACTTGATGATTGGGACACTATTGAATCAAACAACACTGTAAAAGCAAGCAATCAAGAAAAGGAACCCTGATTGAGAATAAACAACCCAAACCAGGAATAACAAGAATGTTATCCCTAGTGGAGTCACTAATTCTATTGCAGGTGAGATCACCCTAGGGTCTTGGGTTGAAAACCCCAATAGAGTGGATGGAAAACAATGGCAAGAAATGCTCAAGAAATCAACCCAAATTCTTATTCTACTGAACTTTTCAAGAGTGTCCTTACCCGGAGGTCCTATGTTTGAGTAGATCTCGTAGGGTGAAAACCCTCAACTTCATTTGATGTCTTTGAAACATGAAAATTATTCGAATGAAACATATACAGCAGTAGAAACATAAATAATTTTCATGATATTAACTTTAGATCATATAAATGAATGAACAATTACGCATCAATATAAGATTCATAAACGAATTACAACATAAATCATTGCATAAAAATGTTTAATATCAGGATCTAGACAACACTTCTTTATTAAAGTAAGCTACAAGTAAGGTGTAGAAATACAACCTAAGTCCTTCTCTGACTCCAAGCAGAACCGTCCTCCAAATTCGTCCTTTCCTGGCCTTAGCAATCTTCCTCCATCACCAATACAATGATCTCTCAAGAAAGATGAAGGATATCTCCAACAAGGAAACAAGGGTTTCCTGAAATTTTGGGGAGTGCAAGAGGCATAGGGATTTCGTCAGACTTGATAAGGGATAATCTCGCTATAGTATCAATATCTCATACCTTCTCCCTTAAGGCCTTCCCATGGAGGTTTATTTATACTTCTCCAAATTAGTGTTTTCGATTGGGAAACAGCTGGGCCACGGGAAATGGGAGGTGAGTAACAAGTAAAACTCGTGAGCTCCACCCGAAATTAAGGAATTTTTTTTAAAGTGTTTTAACATATGTACGTGGGTTGGGTATATGTTGACCCGTGCGTACATGCTTTTATCATAGGGAAAATTAGTGTATAGGGAATAAAACACTGTTTTTTAGATTTTGGATGAAGTCTAGAAGGAAGGGTTGCCCTAGGCCATAATCAGAGCATAAGATCTACCAAGAGTGGTAAATGGTGCTATAACAAAATGGGAGGGTTGTTACATAGTACAAAAATTGGCGATTCACTTGGGAGAACCAGCTATCTTTGATTGATCTTTTGAAATTTCTAAAACTTTAAAAATAAGAAAATTTATAGGGATAATAATTACACAAGCTACAATTTAAACAACATTTCTCTAAAATCATAATCACTCACTCAATCCATCTATTCAAATACTTTACTCTTGTAGTGATAAAAATACAAATGTTTGCATCAGTCAATACTAAGATTTAAAGAGATATAGCAGGTGTCTTCTACAGATTAGCTTTTAGTTGTTTACTCATTTATCATAGATAGAGCCTTTGCTACTAGCATACGTTCATAGCTTCAACAAGGTTATCTCTTAACCAACAATGATTCATTGTCCCATCTGAAGCAATTTTCAAAATTCTAAATGACATTCTTTTGTTTTTTTTCTCATTTGGACCTTGTTTTTCTTTTCATATAATTTTATTCTCAAATTTCTTAAAAGACATTGTCTAGGTTTGGTAACCCAATAATGACAATGCCATTCTCCATTTGTAACTAAACTGAACAAGCTGGCTCTTGATGAGACCCCTTGTCCTTTGATTGATTAGATCATCGACTACTATCTTGTTTTGATATGCAATTTTGGTAATATCAATTTAATTATTCCCCTATGATAATGATAAGCAAGCTCGTAATGAGACTTAATATCTTTTATGTTTTGTATATTTTAGAATTACACTGTGAAAAAAGAAAATTTTATCAGATGGCGTGAATCATTGTCCCTTTTTAAAGAGTTTTGGACGATAACAATAGAGTTTTGAGATATTGATCTATAGAAAGTCCTTTCTAGGTTAAATATTATTTTCCTGACTGATAACAAAACATCTATATCTTATAAAGATAAGATTTTGTTCATAGAATAAGTGTTTTTAGCAAGGTCAATTTTTTCCAAAGAAATGAGGTTCACTTTGATACTCAAATTCTCTAATTATTTCTTTAACTTTTCCTACTTATAGAAGCGAAAAATCAAAATATTATCAAAGACTTTATTTTGAGAAACCAAAAAGTAAATACTACCATAACCTTTATTTTCCTAAGAATATTAAAGAAAATATGATACAAATTAGAAGAGGTCTTCTTCTTGGAAAAATATTTTTTTAGAATTTTCCCATTAAGAGGCGAGGAATTCATCTTACTTGACAAGTCCTGTAAAAGAAATGTCGATTGACCAATTTTATGAATGATTTGGAAGGGCCCAAGCCATAGCGTTTGGAACTTGGTATGCTTACCATTTTCCTAATGTGCTTTGTCCCATTTCAAAACCAAATCTCCTACTTCAAAAGTTTCATGACTGGCAGAGGTTGTACCAAAAGAGGCCTTGATTAACTGCTGATGATGGGAATGGGTAGCTTTAGTCTTTTCTCTTTCTTCTTCAAGCTTAAGGACTTGAAATTGTCTTGCTTAAAGAGACAATGAAGGATTTTCATTGGTAAATTGCACTAGGGCAAGAGATTGGATTGCTATGTTTATGGGGAGAACTGCTTCTTTTCCATAAACTAAAGCAAAAGGGGAAGAACCATTTGAGGCCTTCTGTGTTATTATATCTGCCCAAAGAGTAAATGTCAATGCTTTGTGTCAATTCCTATGATTTTTTTCTATAGTCCTCTTGATGATTCTGATAAGGTTTTTGTTCATTTATTCAGCTAATCCATTACCTTGTGGATAATAGTTGGCTGAATACTTCAATTTGAAACCTCTTTTCAAATCAAATTCTACCATAGTATTTCCATAAAAATAAGATGCATTATCAAACATTAAAGCCATGTGTAGGGAAAACCTGGTAATTATTTACTGGTCAATAAAATTTTTAATACTTTATGTGTTAGCTACCTTTCGTGGCATAGCCTCTACCCATTTCATGAAATAATCAGTAGTTGTAAGGATGTACTTGTGTTGTTTGGAAGAGTTAGGAATAATCTCAGCGATTATATCTAATCCCCATTATTCAAATTGTTTTTGGATATTCATTGGCTGCAAAGGGAATGTTGGTTTATTTTCTCTTCCAATTGCAATTTGACAAGTTTTGCATTTTCATGCATAGTCATGTGCATCCCTAAATAGTGTTGGCCAATAATAACCTGCATGCAGGATTTTGTGAGTTGTGGTCTTTCCTCCAAAGTGACCTCCATCTGGTCCATTGTGTAACTCCTGCATAACATTTTCATCTTTGGGTTTTTCAAGGCATCTTAATAATACTTAATCATAATTTTTTGTAAATAATACATTATCAATCAATTCATACTAATTTGATTTCAACCTTAACACACATTTTTTTTCTAACTGAGATGCATAGGATCATCTCCATTCTTTAAATAAAACTTCAAATCAACATACTGTGATTATGCATCATTGAGGCTTACTTATGATATTTTCACTTCATTACCCTGGTCTTCTTCTATTGGTAAGTGGGAAGCTCTAGTTAGCATCCTGCAGAAACCTTGGCCCCTAACAATTTTAGCTGGTCGTATTTCTACATTGTACTCTTGAAGTGTAGTGACACAATTGGCTCTTTTCTCCCCCACTTCTCTTTGAATCAATAATTTCCTTACTACAGGGTAAGGTACTACTATTTTTGTATGAGTTTTGAGGAGAAAAGGTCTTAAGTGTTTCAAGGTTTTAAAGACAGCAAAATCTTCTTTCTCGACAAATGATTAGTTTAACTCGATGCCTTGTAAATTGGAACTAAAAATGGAGATATGTTCCTCTATGTTTTGATCATTCAGTTGTGTTAAAACGGCTGCATATGATGTACCAGATGAAAAAGTGTACAACACAAAAGGTTTGAGAAAGTCTGGAGTTGTTAAAGAAGGAGAATTGATGATGGATTTTTTTATTAACTCAAATGACTCTCTTTCCTATTCACCCCATTTGAAGACTGCATTCTTTCTTATCATTGATTGGAGGGGTAAAACACTCTGTGAGAAATATGGAACAAATATTTTTACAAAATTGATCTGGCATAGGAATGATTGCATGGCATTTTTTTATGTGGGAGAGGAATCTTTTCAATTTCTTGGACTCTATCAAGATCAATATAAATTCCTTTCTTCGATACTATGAATCCGAGAAGCTTTCCTTCTGCTAAAGAAAAATATGACCTTTTGGGATTCAAAGAAATGCCATATTTCTTGCATCTTTCAAAGATATGATTTAGGTCATTCAAGTGATTATTTCTATTCCTAGAGTAGATTGTAATGTCATCTAGCTAAATAAGAACTGATTTATTAATTAGACCTTTAAAGAAATATCCATGGCACACTGAAAAGTAGCACCTGCATTGATGAGTCCAAAAGGCATCTTCTGATAAGCATATTTCCCCCACTTGGTCTTGAATGTTGTCTTCAATCTGTCATGTGGATGTACAAGAATCTGATTGTATCTTGAAAATACATCTAGAAAAGACATTAGCTTATAACTTGCAATTGATTGCAATATTTTCTCCATGGTAGGCAAAGGAAAGTTATCCTTTTCACAAACTCTGTTTAAGTTCCTAAAATCAATGCAAATCCTAATGTCTCCATTCTTTTTCCTGACAAGAACCATATTTGATAACCATTTTGAATGTCTAACAGGAAATTTTATCTTTTCCTTTAGAATTTTGTTCAACTCAGACTTGATTTGATTTTCAAGGCTTGGATGAATCTTTATGAGTTTCTGTTGAACTAGTTTCTCTTTAGAGGTCATTGGTATAGTATGCTAAATTACAGAGGTATCATAGGTCTTGAGATCTGAATAATCCCAGGAAAAGACACCTTTATATGTTTTCAACAACTTAATGAATGATATCCTTTCTTTGGATGATAAACCAAGACCTAGGTTAATAATTTAAGGTTTTTCAGTTGTACCTAAGTTTACGACTTTAAATCTCAAAGTAGAACTCTGAGTCCTGGAGTTGGTAATCTTCTTAAATATCTATTTCAAATCATAGAGATCTTCCATTTTGACCATAGACTTTGGAATTGATTTTTGATATTGTTTATGATTGATTTTCAATTCATGTTCATGTTCATCTATGCTTTGTTCCTCATCAGATCCTTCTGATGTAAGGAAATTGATTATATCAACATCATTATTAAACACTCTCCAATTTGTTACATTATCAGGAATGGATGGTATGAAAACTAACTCTATGGAAAATCCATCTGGACTAAATTCATCTGAAGGTATAAGCCTAGATACTACATTGGCCAGTAAGTCAACACTTGCATTTTGTAATTTAGGGACTGAAGAACTGTTAAAAGAAGTGAAATGAGAAGTAAGATTCTGGGCTAAAGATTGATAATGCTTGAGATGCCCAAACACACAATGGATTGTGTTTCTTACTTGTTTAATAACTATTTTAGATTCTGAATATACTTGCAAATACTTGACATTAAGGCCAATGGCTTTGTACAACCCCTAAATCAATTCTTAATATTCTGCAGCATTATTAGTGCATTGAAATTCAAGCCTGCGGGCTAACATGGTTTTCTCTCCTTTTGGGTTGATTAAGATACATCCTACACATGTGCCATCTTCAGACTTGGAACCATAAAAAAAGAGTCTAGAATAGTGAATTATCTACAATTTTATCAGCTACATCTACACACTTGGAAGAATCTATTTGTGAAAAAATTTCTATCTGGGATACCACAACATTATCTAGAAAGGGAGATCTTTGAGCATTAAAGGATCCCAAGAATTACTCAACCGATTAATTTCCAATGATTTTATTGGTGAAAGATATAGGTTCATTACTTCCCTCAACATGTGTACTTCATGAATTTCTCACGGTCTACTCTGATTTGGTTGGGTTTACCATTGTGTGGCAACCACATGTGAGACCAATCAGTTGCAAAGTATCCCCGTAACATTTCAGACCAATACCTAATTTAGAGATATCAGCCACTATAATATAGATTATCTATGAGACTTTTGGATTAGAGGAAAGCCTAATTGAAAACTGATGATATTTCTCCAAGTACCTCTACTTTTGTTTTGTCCAGTTGAACTATCTGTACAATAGATTTTTGTGGTGTAATATTCAATTTGGTGCACACAGTCCTTGGCATGATGTTTGAAGAGGCTCTTGAATCAACAAGGCAATTATGGACATTTCTGTTGAAAATATCATAAGAAGAAATGGGGGTGTATGAGAAATATTTCTATCACCTACCAGAACTAGATCTGTGGGATTTACTTTGTTTGAAGATGAAGGAGGTTTTCCCATATCATAAGCAGCTTGAGTGACTATAGAGGATGGTAAAGGAGTTACAGGAACTTCTTTTAACTCTCTAAGTAATATTTTTTGTTGTTGTTTGAGTTTAGTCAGTTCATGCAATGAAATATTTTCTCTTGTATTTTTCATATCTTCGACTATGTTATATTCTACTATATCCAAGGTTACTAACTGTTGAGTCACAGAAAGAGTATGTGTTTACTATTAATCTCATCATCCTTTCCCTTTATTCTTACCTTTTCTATATCCTAATGTGGTAATATTTTGAGAAATTATGGTAAGAAATGAAGGAATTATCTGCAGTTATGATTTAGCTAATTATTACCCTTCTTTCTGCAGGAAAACAACAAAAAGGACAATTGTTGTTCCCTAACGAAGGAACTAAAAAAATCAACAAGAAAAGAGAGGAACATGGTAGTTGTGGATAAGGCCAAAGGGAAATTAGAAGCATCAGCACGAGAAAGGAAAGGATTTCTGAAGTTATAAATCTATTGTGAATCCCTTAGGATCAAGAGATCCTGAGGGATCACATTTACCATTTATCTTTCACCCTTTCTGATTATAAAAGGAGACGATTGTAAGGAGCAAGGGGAAGAAGCTCTGTTATTATTGAATTTGTAATTTTAATTATAGACTCTCGCTGTTGAGAGAACAGGGTTATATTGTAATGCTACTTTCATTCGATGATTAATACATAAGTGAAGTTTCTCTTCCCTCGCGTTAATTGAAGTAACTTAGCAATGTTCGATGGTGGCTAAGGGCCCGACCACTGGTGGATTCAACTGCTTTCTTTGTGCCATATATTTCCAATTCTAGCAAGTGTGATGGTTTGTTAGTATTCTTTCTTTCTGTGATTTTATCTCCTTCGATGTTTATTGTTTTCCAGTATTGACAAAATATCTTTGCTTTATGTAACATACAATATTGTCGTTGATTTAGTTTATTTTCATTTCAGATTGAGTTACTTAGATAAATATTCCACATGTTTTAATCAACTGTAAAGAGTATTAACTATCGCTTTTGAAACTCTCAGATCGATATCATTGTTGTTTAGATTATTTATTGAAGAGTGAGTTTGATTTAGATTAAATCAGTTCAAAAGAGACGAGTTATTGCTACTGTACTCTCAGCTGATGCCATTGCTAGTTGAATTGCTTGAGTAAGAATTGATTATGATTTTGGTAGAAGATTGAGCATTGAATTTCAGTTGTTGTATTCCCTCTAATTATTGTTGTTGTAATTTATGAGATGCATCCATTTACTCTTGTATTTAAATATATATACCGCAATTTAGGAAACATTACTCTCTAAATTAAATAGTAGCCACATACTGTGTACACTCTTGAAATAAGAAGAGTTGCCCGGATTAATAATTAATGTGAGGATAATTAGGAGTTTTAAAAGGCACCTATTATCAACCAACATTTTCCTGCCATTTCTAGGGAGTGTGTAGACATTTATAAAGAGAGATGTACATCTGATATTTGTTGTTGAGGAAGTATTTGGTATTGAAAATGGAAGGTAAGAACCTACGTAATGAGCTAGTAAAGTTCTTGCTCCTTTGCCCGCTTTTTAGCACAATTACAGAAAGCTAAATTAGGTGTTTGATGCTTGTCTGTTGAAAGAGAACTGGGTATTAAAAACAAAAGGTAAGAACCTGTGTATGGAGCACGTAAAATGCCTACTCCCCCGCCTACTTTCCAGCAGAATTGTTAGGAACTTAGGGTAGAGATAAACATTTGAATTGTTTGCATGAATGACTAAGAAGAAAACACCCGAAAACAATCCACTTCCACTACCCAAACCTTACAAATCTAAGGGATCGGTGACCCTTGGACGATCAATCTTCATAGACGAAATTTTAAAGAAAGTTGAATCTCAACCATCAGTAGGTCCTCAAAACGTTGCTTCCAGACAACCTACTATCTCCCTTCGAGCCACAGACTCACCATCTATAGCCTATGCTAAGGTCCACAAAAAAATAGTAGGATCTGAGCAAAGTTTTCAAGAAATTGAAAACTTGTGCCTGATTTCCTCACAAGAAGGGAATTCTTGTAATATTTGTGAAGGAGGAGGAGAAATAGGGGAAACAGAGGAGCCAAGATCCCCTTAGATAGTAATTGAGCAAGGAACACCTAGTATCCCAAACTGAAGGAGTGTTGTTAAGATCATTTCTAACCCTTCTAGACACCCTAGGGTTAACTCTTTAGCTCCAGAAATCCCGGAAGGGTACTGGCATATATTTTATCAAATGGCGAACAATCCACAAGCACCCCAAACCTCCACATTGCAGTATCCCATCATTGACACAATTGTCAATGCACCCATGAAAGTTATCCCTCTACAAAATATCCCCACCTTTCATGGAATCACATCAGACGATCCAGATGCATTTTTGTTTGAATTTGATGTATTACGTTGGGGTTATGATTACACCACTGACCCCTAGAAACTAAATCTATTCCCTCTACATTAAAAGGAGCAACCCTGCATTGTTTTATGGGACTAGGTGGCGGCATAATAAATGATTAGGATCAAATGAAAACTACTTTACTTAAAAAATATCAGGGCCATTGTAGATCTAGGGAATTGAAAGATGAAATATTCCAAATGGTAGCAAGACCTAGTGAAATGTTGGAAGAATATGTGGAACATTTTCAATATAACCTCCAGTGGTCTCCCTATGCAACTCCGATTTTGCTTCATAATGTGCTAAAAACTACATTGATTAAAGGAATGAAAGAAAAATGGATAGAGACATTAAATATTATGCGTAAAGGTGATATATATCAAGAAGACTATCTTGATATTATTAAATTGTGTATCAGGTGCTCAAGAGGTAGTATGAGATTGAAACTAGAAGAACGCGACATGACCACCAGGGACAACAAAATCTCTGGTGGAAGCATTACTCATGAAGAAATTGGTAACTTGCTAGAGGATTTCAAAACAGATATCTTGGGAACTTTGATGTCACAAGTAGACATCATGCAAGCCAAGCAGAAGCAGGCTGAAGCAGAACAAAACTTGGTGATGTTTTGTCCTAGATGCAAAAAAAGCATAGTCAAAAAGAATGCCCACTGGATATGGTACAAACATGTGGAATATGTACCAAATATCATGCCACAGAAAGCTACCCATCACTCCCAGGGTTAAAAGCAATCTATAAGGAGGTAGAAGAAGAAATAGAACCAGTCTACCTGCTAAATTAGTGTCGCCAATGGAAACCACGACAAACAGGTACGCCTAGTAACCCATATTCTTTCTGTCAACCCTCGCAATATAATTCACAACAATACCTAGGAGCTATGTGGTAGAACCAGCCACCTTTTCCTAATTGGTCACAAAAACCATTCTCTATGCCACCTTGGTCCAACCAATCAAATCCAAACAACAATTGGCCAAATTCCTCTTACTTCCTACCATTCTGGCAGAATAATGCATAACAATATCAATGGCCACCCTCCAATTCACAAAACTAGAGTTGGCAGTCAAGCTGGAAAAGACCTACAAACCAGCCAACAAGAAAAATCCCCCTACCTCAACCTACACTACCAGCACCCTACACATTGTAATATATCCCTCAGACCAACCTACGACCATAGCTCCCAGCCCAACCCAACTCAAACCCCAACAATAGACTGGTCCAATCTATGCAAATTATTGAAGGACCAGAGCCAAAAACTGAGTTGAGGGAGTGTAATGAGCTTAAATTAAAGTTTAGACAGATAATAGAGTCAAAGGGGGACAAAAATATACAAGTTTAGGATCTGTTACCTGTAGAACAAGTAACACAAGTGGAGAATCCAATTAGACAGAAAACTCAGGATCAAACTATTACCTCTTCTTCATCATTCTTAGAGAGATTAATTATACCCCACTCAATCGAATATCCCGATTGTGATCTTCTAGGAGAATTGAAAAAATTGTGTAAAAATACCTCTCCTCTAGGCTATTGAGGACATTCCAATTTATGCAAAAACTATTATGAAAAGACCAAAGAGAAAAATAAAAACAACCCCAACTGTCCATGTAGTCGGTACTTTGTCTAATTTATTATTAGGCAGAGAAACACCAATAAAATATGAGGACCAAAAAAACCCTATAGTCACAATACAAATAAATGGATGCTCCTTCCCCAATGCATTAGTTGACCTAGGAGAAGCAATCAATATGATCACACAACAACTTGTCAAAAACTTGGCACTACATCCTTGGACCCAACCACGACCTTGTTGGAATTGGTTGATCGATCAGTAGTCAAACTAGAGGGCACATTACAGGATGTAATGGTGTCTGTAGATTCTTGGGAATACCCAGTAGATTTTTTGATCATCAATCCTAGAAACCATCAAGACGGACATCCCCTAATTCTAGGTAGACCTTGGCTAGCAACCACAGATGCTTACATAAGCTGTCAAACAAGCAGCATGACTATAGCAAGAGAAAGTAATGTAAATAATTTAGCTCTATATCCTCCAGCTCAGCCAAGTTTAACAATAATAAAAACTAGAAAAAAACCTGTATCATATCTAACTGAAAACATTAGATAACCACTAACTATAGAAGATTCTCTCGAATTCAAGGATCAAACAAAAGATGACATCATGAACACTTACATTAACCAACCAGATGCCGTATCCAATCTAAAGTGTCACATGATCGAAGCAACCTTGGATAACGAAATTGAAGAATATCCCTTAAAAGATATGAATGACCAATCAAAACAACTTCTATTTATAATAGAAAAACCATAGAAATTGAGCCAAGGAAAACCTTAAATATCAACAGAAACCTTACTAATGACTAGGAGCAGAGGCTTGTTCAACTTCTGAGAAAATATAGAGAAGCGTTTGCTTGGGATTACCTGGACGTGAAAGGGATTGATCCCCAATTATGCGTGCACCACATCTATACAGAGAAGGATGCAAGGCCCATTCGACAACCTCAATGGACATTAAACCCTCACCTTAAAGATATTGTTAAAGATCAACTACAAAAAATATTAGATGTAAATTTCATCTATCCTATATCTGGTTGAAAATGGGTCTCTCCATTAGTAGTGGTGCCTAAAAAGAATGGAAAGTGGCGTATATGTGTTGACTATAGAGAGCTTAATAAAGCAACCCAGAAAGACCATTTCCCCCTTTCGTTCATTAACCAAGTCTTGGACACATTGGCAGGAAAATAATTCTTTTCTTTCCTAGATGGCTTCAGTGGCTACAATCAAATTCAAATTGCCTCTGAAGACCAAGGTAAGACTACCTTTACCTGCCCTTGGGGGAAATTTTCTTACAGGGTCTTACCTTTTGGACTGTGCAATGCACCTGCCACATTCCAGAGGGCCATTCTCAACATTTTTTTAGATCTAATAAATGAAGGACTTAAGATATACATGGATGACTTTACACCTTTTGGAGATGAATTCGAGCCGGAATTACAAAAACTAGAGAAAGTTTTGCAAAGATGCATTACTACCAGGCTCTGTTTAAACGATGAAAATTGCCACATGATGATGATCAAGGGCCTCATCCTGGGTCACTGTTAGCTCTGCTACATGTTGCTAATTTTCAAAGTGTGGAAGTAAGCTCGGTCCTTGGTTTCTTGCTCAGAAGAGGTCTACACCAGCTATCGTCTTCCTTCTCCTTCACCTCACTTACTCCCTTTCACCCCGCTACCTCCGTTTTTCCCTTGACTTCTACCGATGCGATATTGTGATGTGATTTAATCGCTATCACAAATCACATCCATGTATGTATAAAGTTATGCCCCTTGAATTCCGCCGATGTGATATTGCGATGCGATATGATCGCACATCGCCCGATCCAACGGTCCCCGCCACAAATAGCCTGCTCGTTTCCTCCACACCATCCCATCTACTATGCTACAATCATAAAACATTTGCACCTCCCTCACCCATAAGCTGCCCACGCATTAGCCCGCTAAAAAAGTAGTTTTTGTCCTATCTCGTCCGCCACGCGTCGCCCGATGACTCACATCGCTCGCCCACATACCTTTACAGCTTCACTCCCAAAGGTGGTGCGATCAATACCACTTACTGCCCGTTTGCCTATCCCCGCTCATTATCTCCCGTGCTACTTTGCAACCTGATGGCCGTCAGATCTTTTCACTCAAGATCCGACGGCTCGCGTTTGTGTTTTCCTGCTTCCATCTGATTCCTCTCTTAAATAGATCATTGTCGTCCATTCACTTGATCCAGCGGCTGATATCTATTCCCGTCGTGCTCATTCGTCCACCATGTAATCTTCGTGTCCTCAACCTGTACCATGCTTCCGAAGGACAAAGGTGGCCAGTGTCAGTACCCAGCGCATTTCATCTCCAACCAGTGCATTCAGGAAACAGAATGGTCGAGAAGGGAAAGGACTAGCCTCAAGCAGATAAATGCATTTATTAGTTATGGAGCTTCATTCAGCCAACATTCCACCTGCTTGATAAGTACAACAGAGCATCCAAGAAGATCATTTTTGTTCACCGAAGTAGTAGACTGCACCAGAGACTCCATCAGAGAGTCAAAGTGGTTGTTGGTCAATTATGACCCCTCCACGCATAGAACAACAAAACATCTTTGTAATCAAACTCTATATATACCCAGAAAAACAGATGTAATTGAGGGGATGGGTTGATGGTTGTTGTTTTGATGTAAGGTTCAACTTCTAGAGACTGTAACTACTTTGATACTTGCAGTGTCTGGTCTTCATTTTCAGCTAATACAAGCTTATTTTGTTGTTAATTACTCACTTTCCACTTCTATTATGTTCTAGGTTGTGCCTGTTATGCAGTTTTCATTTACTCTTGATGTTTAGCATTAGAGGGGCTGTCATCCCACCTCTGTGTTGAAGTCTAGTATGTATCATTGAATGTGTTATGCAGGTTTTTGTTTACTTAGTGCCAGAGAGCTATCATCCTATCTATGCATTAGGAAATAGATTTACAGACCTACTGGTTTCATCCAGCCATCACAAGGTCCTATGCATCTGTTAGTGTGGTCAGTATTCTCCATACTCACCTAATCCTCAAACTGTGAGTAATTGGTGGTCTAAAGCCTTGTAGTCTGGGGGTGTTCACCCATGTTTGGAGTTAAGCATAGTAGAGGTGGTTATCTAGCTTGAACAAGCATCATTCCTTCCATTCACCCATTTCCCAACATTATGTTGATTTTGTAATGTTCTCGAGCATCTCCGAGATACAACCTAGGAGAGTTTCTTGGTGTGATAACATTAATTGGCACCATTGTCGGGGAGAGGAGATTGAAGCTCAGCTTATCTAAGTGATGACACAGTTCCAAACTTTGATGATAGACAAGGTTTGGACACATTTCTGGTTGTAATCATCTATCTATCGAATCTACTGGAGGACCAACCTTTGGCGACTCCACATCACAGTCCTGGCTCAGTCTGTGAGGCATACTAGAAGAAATCCTCAGAAATCACCAGCTGAACCAGTGCCTAAACCTGAGAAGATTGTCAAGTCGAAGAAAATATCACAGAAAGGAGCATCAAGATTAGGTAAGCCCAAGAAATCCTATGTGTCTTTGCAAGAGAAGGTTATAGTTAAAAATATTCGTTTTGAAGATCTAGAGCCTAGCATTGCTAGTGAATAATCACCTTCAGAGATTCATAAATCCCCTTGTTTGTTTAGTTCCTGGATGAGAGCATACAAAGAGGGGGTGAATTACAAACCTTCTCTACCGGATAAGATAAAAGACCCTAAACTCTTTGAGGTAGAGGATCAATTCAACCCAATTTTGTAGATCTTTGATGAACTGGCTAACAGGCCGGCTGGGAGAAGGGGAATCAATTCTGGTGGCCCAGTAAATGGGCAGTTTTTGAAGATTTATGTTGTTTAAGGCTTTCGAGCCTTAATGATTGTAAGCATGTTCTTTTATAGGTTTTAGTGTAGACTTAATTAGACTCCATACCCAATGGAATACTAGGCAAATATTTTTAAGCTTGTTTTGTATGAAGGCATTGGTCTGCAGTTCTTGAGACCTCACAGGGAGGATATCATCCCTAGAAGGAGCCAGTGTTAGCTCTGCTACATGTTGCTGATTTTCAAAGTGTGGAAGTAAGCTTGGTCCTTGGTTTCTTTCTCAGAAGAGGTTTGCATCGACTATTTTCCTCCTTCTCCTTCACCTCGCTTACTCCCTTTCACCTTGCTGCCTTTGTTTTTCCCTTGACTTCCACCGATGTGATATTGCAATGAAATTTAATCGCTATCGCAAATTACATCCATGTATGTATAAATTTATGCCCCCTGACTTCTGCCGATGTGATATTGTGATGTGATCTAATCGCGCATTGCATGTCGCCTAATCCAACAGTCCCCGCCGCAAATAACTTGCCCATTTCCTCCACACCGTCCAATCTACTCTGCCGCAATCAGACAGCATTCGCACCTCCCATGCCCATAAGTTTCCCATGGGTTAGCCCGCGGGGAAAGTGGTTTCTGTCCTGTCCCATCCACCACGCGTCACCCATTGACTCGCATCACTCGCCCACGTACCTTTACCACTTCACTCCCAAAGGCGGTGTGATCAATACCGCTTACCGCTCATTCGCCTATCCCCGCTCGTTATCTCCCGTGCTACTCTACTGCCCAATGGCCGTTGGATCTTTTCACCTGAGATCTGATGGCTTGTGTTTGTCTTTTCCCGCTTCCGTCCAATTCCTCCCATCAAGAGATCATTGCCATCCATTCACTTGATCCAGTGGCAGATATCTGTTCCCATCGTGCTCATTCGTCCGTCATGTAATCTTCGTGTCCTCAACTTGTACCATGCTTTTGAAGGACAAAGGCGGCCAGTGTCAGTACCCAGTGCATTTCATCTCCAACCACTGAATTCAAGAAACATAATGGCCGAGAAGGGAAAGAACCAGCCTCGAGCAGATAAACGCATTTATCAGTTATGGAGCTTCTTTTAGCCAACATTCCACCTACTCAAGAAGTACAGCAAAGCATCCAAGAAGATCATTTTTGTTCACCGAAGAAACAAATTGCACCAGAGACTCCATTAGAATGTCAAAGTAGTTGGTGGTCAATTATGATCCCTCCACGCATAGAACAACAGAACATCGTTGTAATCAAACTCTATATATATAGAGAAAACATATGTAATCGAGGGGATGGGTTGATGGTTGTTGTTTTGATGTAAGGTTCAACTTCTGGAGACTGTAACTACTTTGATACTTGCAGCATCTGGTCTTCATTTTTAGCTAATACAAGCTTCTTTTGCTATTAATTTCTCACTTTCCACTTCTATTCTGTTCTAGGTTGTGCCTGTTACGTAGTTTTCATGTACTCTTGATGTTTAGCATTAGAGGGGTTGTCATCCCACCTCTATGTTGAAGTCTAATATGTATCATTGAATGTGTTATGCAGGTTTCTATTTACTTAGTGCCAGAGAGCTGTCATCCTATCTATGCATTAGTAAATATATTTGCAGACCTCTTTACTGGTTGCAGCCGGCCATCACAGGGTCTTGTGCATCTGTTAGTGTGGTCAGTATTCTCCATACTCACCTAATCCTCAAACTGTGAGTAATTGGTTGTCTAAATCCTTGTAGTCTAGGGGTGTTCGCCCATGTCTAGAGTTAAGAATAGTAGAAGTGGTTATCTGGCTTGAACAAGCATCATTCCTTCCATTCACCCATTTCACAATGTTATGTTGATTTTTTAATGTTCCCAAGCATCTCTGAGATACAACCTAGGAGAGTTTCTTAGGTTGATAACAGTCACTATATCTCAGCAGCTGGAATCCAGGTAGATCCAACAAAAATTCACATAATTCTTTTAATACTTACCCCCTCCACACAAACTGAAGTACATAGTTTCTTGGGATTTTCTGGATATTATAGGATATTTATAAATAATTTCTCTGAAATTGCTGCACCATTATATGCATTAACAGGAAATATCGATTTCATGTGGACTGAAAAATGTGACACTACTTTTGAAGATTTAAAATAGCTTGTATGAATAGCCCCAGTATTACAGGGCCCAAACTAGGATTTGCCATTCCAGATTTCATCTGACGCTTCAGATACAGCCATTAGAGAAGTTCTCGGCCAAGAGGAAGATAAGAAACCTTATGTGATATATTACATCAGCAAGAATCTATCTCCGGCTGAGTTGAATTACACTATGACCGAAAAGGAATTTTTGGCTATAATCTATGCTATTAATAAATTCAGACATTATATAACAGGATACCTTATGGTTTTGTATACTGATCACTCAACTATTAAATATCTAGCTAGTAAACTTGTTACAATTGGAAGAGTGACAAGATGGTTGATCCTTTTGCAGGAATTCAACATAACAATAAAAGATCGACTAGGAAGAGAAAATCCAGTAGCAAACTTCCTTTCATGTATGCCAAAGACAGACGACTCGACAGTAGTAGAAGACCAGTTCCCTGATGAACACTTATTCGCTGTTGCCATGAAAACACCATGGTACGTGGATGTCGCAAACTACCTAGCATTGGGAAAATTACCCAGGCACCCGATGCCCAATGAAAGAAAACACATAGTACAACGTAGCACTCAGTTCTCTTGGATCAGAGGACATTTATTTCATACACGGGCTGATATGCACATTTTAACATGTGTCAGGGAAGACGAAGTCTTCGACATCCTGAAAGCTTGCCATGATGGGCCTTGTGGTGGACATTTTGTAGACCGCAAGACTGGTCACAAAGTCTTACAGATGGGCTATTATTGGCCCATCATTTTTAAAGACGCCAAGAATTTTGTCCAGGTATGTGATAGTTTCCAAAGAATGGGACACCCTAGTTAGTCTAATGAGATGCCCCTGCATCCGCAGTAAGTCATTGAACCTTTTGAACGATGGGCGTTAGATTTCAGTGGTCCAATAAACCCATCATCTAATCAAAAGACATACATACTAGTCACAATAGAATATGTGACTAAATGGGTGGAGGCAAAAGAATTACCAAGGGAAATGGAGGACTCAATAATCCACTTTCTTTTCCAATTGTTCGTGCAATATGGCTTGCCTAGAGAAATAATCATGAATGGAGGGCCACAATTTATAAGCCATAAGATTGCTACGACATTAAAAAACCATCATATCATGCACAAAATCACAACTCCATACCACCCATAAGCAAATGTCCAGGTAGAGAGTACCAATAAAGTAATCGAGGCAATACTCACAAAGACAATTGCATCACATAGACGTGACTAGGCTACCCGATTACCAGAAGCCCTGTGGGAATACCACATGACATGGAGAAATACCACGGGATATTACCCATCTCAGGTAGTGTTTGGAAAAGAACCTATCTTCCCAATCGAATTTGAAATTCAGACATTGAGGATAGCTCAGGAGGTAGGATTAGACTTAAATGAAGCACAAATTAATAGGTTACATCAAACCAATGAATTGGATGAAATCTGATTATCAGCTCTTCAGCATACTGCACTGATACGACAACAAAGAGTGAAATGGCATGATGCACTCATCAAGAAGAAGATATTCCACGAAGGTGATTGGGCACTTCTGTATGATTCTAGGTTCCAGGATTTCCTGGAAAAACTCCAAACCAGATGGTTAGGCCCCTATCGGATACAAGAGCTGCATGATAATTGCACCCTCACATTAGCCACCATTGATGGGTCTAGCTACTCTTTTAAAGCAAATGGACATCGAGTATGCCTCTATCACAAACCACTTACCAGGGAGTCCTTTTGCCCATAATTATGGGAAGATTCCACTATACAAATTCTTGCTGAGGAGGGCAACCTATCCACATCATTGGTCTAGTGAAGAATTTATTTGTTTTTGGAATTTGTACATAAATTTTCCTTTCTATTTGATTGAATTTGCTTGTATAAATTGTATATAAGTTGTTTTTTTTCTAGTTTTCCTTTGTTGTTTCCTCTAAGTAACAGTTGTTGTTCCCTCTAAAGAACAGTTGTTGTTCCTTCTAAGAAACAACAATTTTCTTCGCAAATTTTGTTCTTGTTGTTCCCTCTAAGGAATAGTCATTGTTCTCTCTAAGGAATAGCAATTTGTGTGCAAATTTTATCATTATTACCTCTAAGGAATAACTATTTTTCCTTCTAAGGAACAGCCATTGTTCCCTCTAAGGAACAACTATCATTCCCTCTAAGGAACAACAATTGTTCACTCTAGGAAATAGCAATTTTCATGTGCAATTTTTTTTCTCTTGTTGTTCCTTACAAGGAACAGTTGTTGTTCCCTCTAAGGGACAACTGTTGTTCCCTCTAAGGAACAACCATTATTCCCTCTATGGAATAGCCATTATTCCCTCTAAGGAACAACATTTTTGGCGTGCATTTTGTTTTGTTGTTCCCTATAAGGAACAACAATTTTTTTTTGTGCATTTTCTTTGCTGTTCCTCGCAGGGAACAACAATTTTTTTGGCGTGTATTTCCCTTGCTATTCCCTACAAGGAATAGTTGTTGTTCCCTCTATGGAACAACAATTTTCGTATGTATTTTCTTTGTTGTTCCCTATAGGGAATAATTGTTGTTCCCTCTAACGAACAACACCTTTTTGCATGTCTTTCCTTGTTGTTCCCTATAAGGAACAACATTTTTTGTGTGAGGTTTTCTTTTGCGGTTTCCTTTAGGAAATAACACTTTGTGAATATTTGTTTGAGAACACCCTTTCTTTCCTTTGCTCACTCTTTATGATCCTCTGTAAGGCACAAGTGTACAAATTTATGTGTAAGGCACAAGTGTACAAATTTATGTGTAAGGATACAAATTTGAAGTTTACTGGAACAAGAAAATATATTGAATATTATTATCTTTAACAAGATTGCTTTGTATTGATCGGAAAAGAAAGGACACAACCATCTATATCACGTCTCTATTCATTATCATCAAATAAGGTTAAGGGCATACTTTTTTTTCTATTGATATGTTCAAACTTCTTCTGCCATCCCTATTGCTAAGGAGTTTTGAGCCACCATCTATATATAAATAGGAAGTGATATTCTAAATATATATATGTGTGTGTGTGTGTGTGTGTGTGTGTGTGTGTGTGTGTGTGTGTGTGTGTGTATGTATGTATATATGTATGTATATAGAAACATATACATATGTTTACTAACAATTCTATGATTTTTTACAGATGGAGGATAGGGGGTCTCATCACGAGCCATCCCACCATGATCATAAGGAAGCAGCGAAGTGGCATTCTCACTATGGCCACCAGACCAGGGATATGATCCAATGGATGCATCAAGAAATAAAGTCCTTGGAATAGGAGGTCTCATTACAAGCCAACCTGTCCACTTTTCACTCCTTCCCAGTGAATGGAAATATGTGCATCTGGTTACCATGCCAACACATTGGTCTCTACTCTAATAATGCACTTCGCCAATTATATATAGAGGATCATGGTTCCAAAGGGTGAGAAAGAAACTTTGTCGAGGCTATAGATGCTTGCAAGGAATAGAAGCTCTGTTGATGGTAATGAAGTTGTATTTTCAACATCAATAGTTATTATAATTCCCTTCTCTTATTTTTTATATTTACTACAGAGAGATTTTGTTCCTAATTTACTTTGAACCTTTATGCATGCAATATCTTTTAAAAATCAATCATAATAGCTTTAAGTGGAATGATGACGGTAAAGCATCTTTCCTGCATCAGTTGTCCTTTTCCCTTTTCGAATCACCTCACGGCATCTCCTCACTTATTGATAATTCTCGTTATATGCATTGATTTTAGCACTCTGATATCTTTTGGGATCCTTTCATTAATATGCATAACTTGCCACTTTCATCATCCCTGTACTTTGCCGCCAGCACGTTATTCCTCCACTCATTCAGTCGAAGGCAACCTATTAATTCAAAGGGGGATGAGGAGCCACCTCCAATGTACTTATGCATGTGTGTCAGCTCTTTATTTGATTTTGCAGGGTAATATGACATTCCATTATTACATAGTATGTGGTAGAACAGAAAGTCTTACATAACAATATTTATGCTTGTAAAGTATTATCCGATATAACCATTATAAAAACTTGTTGTTCCATCACTTTACTTTGTCTATTCCTGTGCTAGACTAACGATTTATAGAATTCAGGTAATATTGGAGGAAGAACAGTGCATAGGGAGCCACTAATACTGGCTGTTTCTGATGCAACCAGAGAAATTTTAGCCCGAGCTAGCTGGACAGCATACTTCATGCGATTTCAGCCACCCAACAAAGAAATTTCCATTGAATTCCTACAAAATTAACGAAATAGACAATCCATGGTAAAAGGCAGGCAAATCATAGTATCAAATGCTGTGATAGCTGAAGTATCCGGGTTGTCGGCCAAAGGACCCATATGGGCTAACAAATGATTAAAGATGCATGATGCCATCGAATTCTTTAAGGACGAAGGATAGGAACTGATCATCAAAGGCAAAGGCGTTCTACCATCATCCCTTGGAGAACCGTGGGGAGAACTAGCAAGAGTCATCCAGAATTACATCACATGTGACGGGTGAAAAGATGTGGTAAGGCGACATCAACTTAAACTCTTAGCAATTCTGAAACAAATGTGTTCTATGAATTTACCTGCATATTTGAATTTTCTACTACATGACACTGTTGAAAGGATAAAAAAGGCCCCAACACATAGAGACTGTAGTAAGCCACCACTGTTTGATTAGACTAATAGTTAGCTACAAGCTCACCCAGCAGCAATCAAGTTGCGAGGAATTAATATTTGCTATTGAAGGGGGTTTAGTTCTGCCTGCCCCTAAACATGTTCCAAAAAGGAAGAGGACTACCCTTATAGTGAACATTCCCCAAAAGCGCATACATTTCACCAGACTGAGGACAAACTTAGGAGCAGCCAAAAATCCCCAGGGTAGTAGTAGCCATCCCATAGAACTATCCATTCCAGGAAATGAGTAGTATTTGTAGTTAGAAGGATGGGATGACCCTGAATCAGACCATGAGGAAGAAACAGGACATTCTAGAGGTGAGGAAAGAAATGAATCAGGACTCCCCAAGAGATTTATTACACGATATCGAATTGGCCTAGATCATGGCTAATATGGATGATTTCATACAACTTGAAAGCCCGCTCAATTTTAATTTGGGAGCAACCCAATCTTTAGAGAACTCTGGCCACGATAGCATTATATTAGAAAATACAAGTTGCGAAGCATAAACAGGCACAAAGGCCATTTAAGAAGAGGTGAAATAACCTGGTGACATGCCTCCAGGAGAACCTAGTCAAGTAGGCCTAAACGTGGAGAATATAGGCCAAACAAAGGAAGTAGAAATAAACCAAGAAGACGACTACCAATCTGGGGACATAGTTATTTTAGAACAGAGCCAGGATTAGCAACCAAGCTCATTAGGAGAAGAAACTATTAATAGAATAGTTGCTCCTCCAGAGAAGTACAGATCCAAAATTAAAATTCTTAGGAAGGAACAACAGAGGCTTCAAAAAATGGTAAGAAGGCTTAAGAGAAATATAAAAGAAATATCAGTGGGAAAGTTTCCAGACAAAACCCTGGAGATAGTAAACACGATAGCTCAAACTGAATTATATGAAAGAATAGCTACAGGGACTCAAACGGAGCCCATACTCTCTCAACCTGTTAAGGAACAACATGAAATTCTTGTATAAGTACCTAACGAGACAGAGGTTGTACCCTCTTATAACATAGCTATTTAGACAGAGATGGTACCCTCCTGTAGCATGGCCACCTAGATGGAGGTTGGGATATCCCATCATAAAGGAACACAGAAAGTAGGCATTCCTTCTCATAACAGAAGTACTCAGACAAGCAATGACCCCAGTATATTGAATCTTCAAGAAGATTTAGCACAGACTCGGCTTGCCATATAACGACTTGAATAAGAAATTGTCTCCCAGCAAAAATACCAAGAATTACAGAGGCAAGTTTCAGACATGAATACATCAGAAAGCGAGACCTTCAACAAATATCGAAAAGCAAAAGAGAAAATTGAGAAAATGAAGCTTAGATTAGAGAAGGTCATGAGTCAAACGAACACTATCTACTCACTATACACTGATGTTTTGGCATGTAGATCACCTGCCAATAATTATGCCTTATTTTTCTTGAAAGATACTTGCAGTTGAAAATGAAAGTAGTCAGAGCTGGAAAACCCATCGAATTAAAAACAATTGAGGATTTTATAAATTGTTGCAAACAGCACGGGGTAAAAGTTCAAAGGTTGCTTTGTGAATTTTACTTACACAATTTTGTATTAGAGGAAGAGGTGGAAAAGAACCCCAACCCTTTTGTGGGGGATGTTCAATTCCAAGCCTTTATCTCATTTGTTGTCAATCAACTGAAGTGGTTCAAGGCTCATAATGTGTTCCAAAGACAAGAGCATGGGCTAGATCTTTGGGTTAGAAGTGAACCCAAGCACCCTTTATGAATGTTGGCCAATCACAAGAGTCTAATGACAAGGGAAGGAGTAATTCAAATTTTGGGACCTATTCAAAAAGAGATTGTACAAAAGCGAGTAGAATACTTCCTCTTCATTCAGGAGAGCTCCTTAGCTATAGCCAAGCTCAAGTGGACAGTCTCCACCAGTAATGTACAAAATAGAGAGCCTTTTAATTATAAAAATTTTAAGCTAGCTACAGACAGTTTTGTTACATATAGCAATCTCATTTTGAGAGAAGGTCCTTGTTGACTCGGATGTCAGTTCCATAGCCCTATCATTTGGTATCCTGCTGAATGTTATCGGGCTATATACGAATTGCCTGAAGGACAGACAGGGCCCATCTTTGAGCTCTTAGCTAAGAACCATGGTTTTAGACCACTTTACAACATTCCTTCTCTAGCTTATTCTTTAACTGCTCTGCATACAAATTACTTGCTTTTCATGAGGCCATGAAAAAGGGTAAGCATGGGAGTATGTTGAATCATGGAAAGGGTATGTGTTTACTATTAATATCATCATCCTTTTCCTTTATTCTTATCATTTCTATATCCTAATGCGGTAATATATTGAGAAATTATGGTAAGAAATGAAGGAATTTTCTGCAGTTACGATTTAGCTAATTAATACCCTTCTTTGTGCAAGAAAACAACAAAAAGGACAATTGTTGTTCCCTAACAAAGGAACAGCAAAAATCAACAAGCAAAGAGAAGAATGTGACAGTTGCAGATAAGGCCAAAGGCAAATCAGAAGGATCAATGGGAGAAATGAAAGGTTGTTTGAAGTTAGAAATCTGAGGGATCACATTTACCATTTATCTTTCACCCTTTCTGATTATAAAAGGAGATGATTGTAAGGAGAAAAGGGAAGAGGCTCTGCTATTATTGAATTTGTAATTTTAATTACAGACTCTCGCTGTTGAGAGAACATAGTTATATTGCAATACTACTTTCATTCCATGATTAATACATAAGTGAAGTTGTTGTTCCCTCACGTTAACTGAAGTAACTTAGTAGTGTTCTCTAGTGGCTAAGGGCCCAGCCACTGGTGGATTCAACTGCTTTCATTCTATCATATATTTCCAATTCTCACAAGTGTGATGGTTTGATAGTATTCTTTCTTTCTGTGATTTTATCTCCTTCATTGTTTATTGTTTTTCGGTGTTGACAGAATATGTTTTCCTTATGTAACTTACAGTATTATTGTTGATTCAATTTATTTTCATTTCGGATTGAGTTACTTAGATAAATATTCCTCTTTATTTAATCAACTGTAAAGAGTATTAACTATCATTGTTGAAACTCTTAGATTGATATCATTGTTGTTTATAATATTTACTGAAGAGTGAGTTTGATTTAGATTAAGTCAGCTCAGAAGAGATGAGTTATTGCTACTGTACTCTCAACTGATGCCATTGCTAGTTGAATTGCTTGAGTAAGAATTGATTATGATTTCCATAGAAGATTAAGTCTTGAAGTTCGGTTGTTATATTCCCTCTAATGATTGTTGTTGGAATTTATTAGATGCATCTGTTTACTCTTGTATTTAAATATTCATACTGCAATTTAGGAAACATTATGCTCTAAATTAAATAGCAACCACATAATGTGTACACTCTTGAAATAAGAAGACTTGACTTGCCCGGTTTGATAATTAATGTGAGGATAATTAGGAGTTTTAAAAGGCACCTATTATCAACCAACACTAATGTTTTGGAAGCATTTGGAGGATCTAGTAGAATAGAATCAGTTTGAGTAGTCGTAGATTTCTTACTTATTGTCTTCTCCTTTGCATGAGTAGTTGTTTTATGTTTCTGAATTGTTGTAGATGTATAAGGAGAGTTTTTAATTCTCGTAGTCACTGGCATATCTTGTGCTTCCTTTTCAGTTGGAAGAATGAAGTCCCACATTCCATTTAACTCAATTTCTTCTTCAATTTCAGCTTCTTCTTCGGTTGGTAAGTCTTCTTCCTCGGTTGGTAAGTCTTCTTCCAAATCTTGATCAAATTTAGCATTTGAAATGGTATTCAGTGGTTGAGATGTGGAAGAAGGATTTATTTTAAATGAGTGAAAAAATTTCTTGGGAGCAGATGATTCAACAACTTGTTTCTTGATTTCGACCATTTCATTTGACATGGTCTTCAACACTTTCTGAAGGCTTTCAAGGTCGAAAGGGTCCTTTGGAGCTTTATTCTTTGAATCATTCTTGAATATTACTTTCTTTTATTTCCTTTCATCTGTTTGTGACCTCTTTTATAAGGAAAAAAAATTTCTTTCTACAAACAAAGCTTCTTTCATGTTTTCTACAAGGGTAGCCTTATTGGCCCTATCTAAAAAAATTGCTATATTAAAAGGAAGGGAGGATATGTACCACTCTATTTTTACATCTACAATAGGTTTAGAGGTAGCTGGGATTTTCTTTAAAAACTTGTTAAATCTAGAGTAGAAGTCTTTGATCCTTTCATCTGAATTTGCATTCATCTGGGAAAAATCATTGATTAAAGACGATATAGTCCTATCATCAACAAATTTTCCAACCAATATTTCTTGAAAAGTATCCCAATTTCTTATTGACCTTGTTGGAAGGTAAAAATACCAAGATCCTATAGATCCCTGGAAAATATAAGGAAACAGTTTGATCATAACATCCTCATGTGCAACTCCATTAATATTCATGGCTAGCATAAAGTTATTTAGATGTTCTTTAGTAGGAAGACCATCATCAGGATTATATTTAGGTAACCATTTTTCTGGGTTTGCTGGGAGAGAATTTGGATTAGAAACTAGTACATCACTAGGATTTGTCCAAGGTTGAGTGGGTTGATTCTCCATAACTTGAGTTGGAGATTGGGAAAATGGGAAGGCCAGTCTAGAAGTAGGTATGGATGGTGAAGAACTTACTATTGGATTAGTACTACTAGTAGCAGTACTAGTTAAAGAAGTGAATTGTTGAGAAGAGGTGGACTAAGTAGAAGTGAGTGGGGAAGTAAATGGAGAGAAAGGTGAGGTGATCTCATTGGCATCTGATTCAGATCTTGATGTGGTAACTTTCTTACATCGCGAATGAATTAGAAACTCAAAAGAAGTTACTCTGAGCCTTTCACTTTGTAATCAAGTTAATACACCAGTTTCTCCTAAAAAGGAAGAGACACTTTCTTCAGAGGCTTCGAGTCTCTCGAGTTTCTCAGTAGAAATAGATATTTGTTCCAATTTATGTATCAAGGAGTGAACTTCGGGAGACTCGGGAGTGTAATCTGAAGAAGGTGGTTGTCTTAATACTTCAAGAGATGAGGGAGATGTTTTTACTACTTCACATTTCTCATCTCGAGATTTTGAATGAGATCTAGAAGAAGTAGAAGTTGTGGAGTGGTTTTGACTCTTATGAACATTTTTCAATTGATATTTAGATTTATATGCTATTCATAGTCGGATGGCCCTCCTTCTAGTGCCAAAATCTTGAAGCCTCAGATTTCTACTGCTCCAACATGGGGGATAACTACCTAGTCCAAACCTTAAAGACAACTCCATTTCCGTTTGAAGTGGTAGCTCCGACTAGGGATGATGGGACCAGTTTCCCAATGTGGGTTTTAAAATGAGATTGGGTGGTTTTCAAGTGATTGCAGTAAGAATAATGATAACTAAATGGCCTATTCTATCATTCAAATCTCTAGCTAACTTAATCTAATATAAACCCGAGTTTTTTGTGTGATATGTGATCTAAAAAGATATATGTTTGACATGTGATAATAAAGATCAATCATGCATTAAACAGAGATGATAATGTGTCAAGATAATTTCTTTGACTAAATAGTTAGTCAAATAAATGTATAAACTATATGAAATATATCTGATGATTATATATGAAAAAAACACTTTCATCTAAGCATCATACAGAAGTGAAATTAATGTATAACAGAAAGAAAATATTCCATATACAATTCATGAAAACGAAATGTTATCAGTATTAAAAAGAAATAGAACTATTCATACAAGATAAAAGTACCATATGTGTGAGGTTTTTCTCATTTGACCAATGACATAGATCAGCTCCTTTCTCCAAATCAAATTATTCTCCAAGTATACAATAGTGCATCAACAAAGGAATGTAGTCTGATATTTAAAAGAAATGTCCATGTTCCATAATTTCATTAAGGCATTCACAAACATACAAAAGAGCATTCTTTGCAAATGTTTTTGATAAAATTTTGGACTCTTCTCTAAATGCATCAGGAGGGTATAAATACTATTCTAACTAATGCTGAAAAATAGATTATACAAAAAGTTGAGGATGTTTCAAACAACTTTCCTCCTAACTAGCAACTAACTCTAAAAATAAAAGTGACTGCATGAGTAGAGGTTATAAAGATGATTTTCCATCTGCCATCTTCTCTTTTAGATCACATATATCAGACATCGTTTCACTTGAGGAAGTGCCTCAAACTGTGTTTTGATCTGTCTTGCAAAGATAACATCTATGAGAGGTGGCAACATCCTTTGTGTTGAATGGAGTGAACAATTCAGCGTCGTGATTTGGCTGCAAGGCTTGACAAGGTATTGGGAATATGCCTCCCAGTCAGCCTTTGATAACTTTGCGATCATTTCCCTTTGGGTTTCACCTTTACCTTTTAGTTTTGATCGAAGTGATTTAAATCTAGCAGCGCCTTTGGATTACCTTCTTTCATCAAGTTGGTAGTGTGCAAAGTGTAATTTACTGCTTTTACTATGTTCTTTGCCACTCCTATTTCTCTTGCCACTGCTAACTCTGCCCGTTTGATCTTTGCATCCCAATCTATGAAGAGAATGTCCTTACGTGTCTCATCAATCTCAGGTAGATTAGCTCTCCTTCCTTCTTTTGTTTCTTTTCATTCAATGAATTCAGAGATATTTGTATTTAAATCATTAAATTCAGTTCTCTAGTCAATCGCCTTATCTGTCAACTAATCATTGGTGATCAAATAAGGAGTGACATGTGACATTCTTTCGCAAAATAAATCTTGTTGTTTTTATAGAAGGGAATTTATCTCTAGTGCCTCTTTGATGAATTCATCGATAGTAGGGACATCTTCATATTTTTCCATGGCTTCTTGCAATTCTTGAACTTGCATGTTCTTCGCAGAAATGTTTGCTTCATGGCTTATCTTTAACACTTCCATATTCTACTGCAATTAAGCAATTTGTTCAGCATCTTGTTGGTTCACATTTTCTTTTTCAATTTGCAACTGTTGCTCAATCCTGCGCTATCTTCTCTTCCCTCTCCCTTAACAAAATATATACCTTCGTAGCTTTATCCATGGTGGATGTAGCATACACCCCTGTAAACTACGACAATCTTGTTAAATTTTCAGTAGGATTGGAAGGGATATCCTTCCAGACTATGTCCATCAACTCATTCCTAGCTGGGATCATGGGTGTTTCCACCCTCTTTCTTTCCTCTGTCTTCTCACTATAGCCTTGTGCAGTGGGATGTAGAACACATCTAAAGGAGGAATTTCAATCACCTTTAGGATAATTTCCGATGTGGGCAATGCAGGAATGATTTATGTATGTTGTGAACTAGTTCCTTTCTCATCCATCATCTCAGACTCTAAAGTTTTTTGAGTTTGTAGAGGACTGTGATATTCCAGTGTTTTCTGGGCATCTGCTGTCTTAGGAGTGTCTTGTAGTTTCTTATTGAATTGGTCCCTCTCCTGCTCTAGAGTACTTCTTTTGATCTCAAAACCAGTATCTTTAGTTAGGTTACTTATGACCTATGTTCCGGCTGACCTCCTACTAGATTCCACTGTGTTCTTGATGTCTTGGGCTTTCCCTGTATCCACTTGAGACTCTATGCAGAATTTGGTCCTTTGTTGTTAATAGTTACACTAGGTGTAGGTTTGTCCTCAGCTCTTAGCAAATGCAATGGAATTATTTCAAGCCTTTGATTTATGAATTCTTGAAACCTTTCAAAACCTTCAAGACTTAAATTGGGCTTCGCCCAATCGAATGCTTGTTCGAATGATTCAGCTGATTGCAAAAGATCTTCAAAATCATTAGCCTCATGATTAAAGGGCTTGATCTTTACTACAGTAGTAATATTATGGGCTATCTTGTCAGGTTCAATTGCCTCTTTGGTAGAGTATGGATCCTAAGGCTCTCTAGGCTTAGAGATTCCTTGGTTGCATGGTTGAAATTTGCTAACGAAAAATAAGCACACCGAATGGGAACGGATGACCACAAAGACTTCTTGTTATCTTTTAGGGTCTTAGTGAAGCCTTTGCCCACAATATGGTGAGCTATTTCTCTTTCTAGTAGCTTATCAGAGACATACAAAGGAAGTACATGTGGGTCCACTGTACTGCCAAAAACTCTAATATACGTAAACCATTCTCCAACAAAATACTTGCCTACTACAAGAAGGTATGTAACGGATTCTTTGGAAAACTTGGGGGCTTTTTTATTAAAAATAAATTGATGTAATGGTAAAATAACAACATGAAATACTTTATAAAAATGAGGTATTTAATGGGATTCCCAAATCTGTTTATGTTTGAGATGGATGGTATAGGGGTCCTTCAAAGTCCATTTCCAACCCATGATTAGAAATTTAGTGTAAAAATAGATCGCATCCATAATATAGGAACTAAAATAAAATGGAGGAAGATTCTCTGTGGAGGAGGATCTCTTCTGATGATACTCAGAGATGGCAGTGGCTAGGTTATCAGATAGAATAGTGGTCTGATTCATTATGTGGGAATTGACACAAGCATTAATTAAAGGAATCCATTCTATGTAAAACTTGGAATTATTAGGTAATCCATATAACCTACATAACATATGTTGAGAATGCAACAAGATGATGGAGCTTAGTGGAAAGGAGTCGCCTTCACTAAGTGGGCCCGCAGGCAAATTATGGCGCAAAGTCTATTTTTAGACTATGTCTATTTTTAGACATATGGATCATGTCTATGAGTTGCAGGATGTTGTTTAGGGATGATTGGTCAAGTTGGAAAAAATAGATGACTTCTATTTTTAGACAAAAACGGTGACACTGTCAAGTCTAAATATAGAGCAGTCAAATAGTATTAGCTCATAATAATATTTAGACTATAAACTTTATCTTATTCTCTTCGAGCACCTCAGTTGGAGCTACAGATGTGGCATATGCAGCTGACTGAAGGAATCACATGGTTACCTATGTGTTGACTGAGCTATTGCATGCAGGACTTCAGTTAGAACTCAACTGGTTTAGTTTAGTGGAGCTGGAGGTGGAGTTGATGGAGTTGTGTTCAGTTTGACTCGGTTGAACTGGATGTATTTAGTCTAACTGGCAAATAGACTAAGTGATGAGTTGTGTGAATTAGTTATTAATTAATTCACTAATTATTAACTCATAATGCAACTGAAGAATACATCAGTTAATTTAGTGCATGTATAGTTCAATGGAGACAGGTGTTAGAGATTGAGATTGCTATCAATTGTGACTATAGTTGTGCATGATATCTTTCACAATCAATGGGATTGAGTTATGCCAATGAGAATTGTGGCCAAGAACAAATGATTATAGCCTATGCTCATGTGATTTCTAGTGTGATTGATTTTCCAAGGTAAAAAGAACTTGGAACGAGTTTGGTTATCAATTATTGTTCTTGCAGGATTATGCAGTGGAGGCAGGCAAGCAGTGGAGGAGATTTGGAGATCAGATCTGAGTTGTATTGTGTGTAACAGGTGGAGATAGTACTGAGTACTTGTGAGGAGTATTGTAATATGTTTTTTACATGTTCTCAATCATATAATATACAGATATTTTGGGGTTTTTAGTGAGATGCTTTCCCTAGGATACATACTGTGTTGATATATGTGTTTGATGCTTCTATGTGTGCATGTGTATGTTTCTAAATATTGCTAAATTGATGATCAATGTAGATGAGATTATGTATTATGCATGTATTCCACAATAGTGTATAATTAGGATAATCTCGGTTGAATAAGTGTCATATTATTCATAAATTTCTACATGGTACCAGAGCTGGTTGATTTGTAGAAGAGATTTCTACAGGATATCAAAGCGAGGATTGATCATCAGATCTATTATTCAGGAAGTGACTACGTTTTATTTCTTCAAGTAGAGTCTATAATCGGGCCAGGTAGCCTCTGGATTCATCCTTCTTTTGGAAGGTGAGATATCTAGTGAATGCCCATACAATAGATCTCTGTACAAGAAATACTTCATTCTCACAAATTTTAGATCGGAAGCGGTTGAGTTTTGCGCTGGTGGAATTCGAATTTGCAGCTGTGTTTTCTTGGTGTCAAAATTGAAATGTCTTTCAACAGATTGCGATTGGAGTATACCCTTGAGGGTAGCTCGAACTATATTGCATGGAAGGACAGGATGGAGGCAATGTTAGATGATAATGGGTTGAAGGAGTTCATAGATGTGGATGTCCCAAAACCTACTGATGTTGCTCAAGTCGAGGATTGGCAAAAGAAGACAGCAAAGTGTCGAAGGATTCTGTTGGAGGGCGTGAGGGATCACATTGTGTCTAGCCTCCATGGAAAGGCTTCTCCATACTTGAGGTGGAAAGCGTTGACAGATCTATACCAAAGCAAGAGCGACCAGAGGAAGTTGGCGCTCAAGGATAAACTCAAAAACATAAAGTGTGAGAAAGGCGACAGTATGCCCAAGTATCTCACAAAGTTCACCCAATGTCGGGATGAGCTGGGAAGTGTGGGGGTGACTGTCGATGATGAGGACTCAGTGAGCTTGGCTCTACTTGGTCTTTCGAAGAGTTGGCATTCCTATCAGGACTCTGTCAATGGTTGGGAGAAATTGCCAGGATGGGAGCGACTTTGGTCGGATCTTGTGCAAGAGGAGATCAGGCGTAATACCAGGCACGGATCTTTATCAAAGGCAACTGATGAAGAAAATTGTGCTTTGGCTGCCAAAGCAAAGAAGGGGAAGAACAAGAAAGCTTCTCATTCCGGTGCAAAAGGCAAGAAGTAGGACATGTCCAAGGTGAAGTGTTTTCACTGTCACCAGCACAGACACTATGCCACAAATTGTCCGCAGAAGAAGGAGAACAAGCAAGCTGCTGGATCTGCAGCAGGAGAGGTCCTGATATTTCTCTTTTGAGGATTTTTGGTGCTAACATTTACATGCATGTGACGAAGGATGCCAGGAAGAAGTTGGAGCCAACCGCAGAGGTTGGGATATTTGTGGGGTACACTGATACACCCCACAACTATTGTGTGTATTTGCCAGACAGTGGAAAACATGTTGTGCGACAGGATATAAAATTTCAGGAGGAGAAAGCCATGAAGTGTTCACTTGAGAGGGAGCCACACTTACATGCAAATGAGGAGTTATTAGTTCCTAAGGATGAGCTTCAGTATGTGGATCAGCTAGAGGACGAAGTTCATGGAGTGGTAGAGACCACTCATGCAACGCCAACCATCAGAGGGCGAAAGCGCTTGACAAAAGCTGAGTGACTGGCTCAAGATGCAGAGAAATATGTAGGACCACCTATAGCCCAACGCAGGCAGAGACAGTCACCTAATCGGTACACTGGATACATGGCTCTTATGAACAAATGTGTCATGACTGAGCCATCCTCTTTCGAGGAAGCTGTGGAGGATCCCGCATGGGTAGATACCATGGTTGAAGAGTATGATTCGATTGTCAGAAACAATGCATGGGAGATTGTCCCAAGACTGGAAGGGAAATCAGTGGTGGGTTCAAGATGGATCTACAAAGTTAAGCAGGCAACTGACAAGAGTGTGGAGAAGTACAAGGCAAGATTTGTTGCCCAAGGCTTTTCACAGATAGAGGGGATCGATTATGAGGAAACCTTTGCACTTGTCACAAGGTATTCTTCCATATGGACGATTCTTGCTCTCTTAGCGCAGATGGGATGGCACATTCATCATATGGATGTGAAGACTGCGTTCCTCAATGAAGTCATTGAGGAGGAGGTGTACATTGAGTAGCCTGAAGGTTTTGAGATCTTCAGCAGTGAGTCGCATGTGTGCAGGCTCAAGAGAGCGTTGTATGGGTTGAAACAAGAACCACATGCTTGGTACACATGGATAGATAGCTATTTCACCGGACTTGGATTCTCCAAGAGTGAGGCGGATCCTAACGTATACCAGATTGTGGTGGAGGGTAAGTTGCTGATCATTTGTATTGTATGTAGATGATTTGATTCTAACGGGTGATGAGTTGTTGATACTTTCATGCAAGGATGATCTTGCTAAGGAGTTTGAGATGAAGGACTTGGGCCTCCTTCATTATTTCCTGGGATTGGAAATCTGGCAGCACAGTGATGGACTATTTGTTTCTCAGGGCAAGTATGCTCAGGAGATACTAGAGAAGTTCAACATGCATGGTTGCAAGCCTGTTGATACTCCTCTTCATGGAGGTTGGAGGAAGGAGGATGCCACTTCAGCAGAAGAAGTGGATGCCAATGTTTATCGACAGTTGGTGGGGTCACTTATGTATCTGGTCAATACATGACCCAATATTTGCTATGTTGTTAACCATCTTTCACAAGCTATGGTTAAGCCAACCAAGCTCTTCTGGAAGGCGGGTAGGCATGTATTGTGTTATTTGAGAGGCACATCGGGATATGGATTGTGGTACAGACAAGAGGATGAGGTAAAGCTATGTGGCTTCATAGATGCAGATTGGGCAGGAAGCCCAACAGACAGAAAGAGCACATCAGGAGGGGTCTTTAGTATTGGGTCGACAACAGTTTCTTGGTACAGCAGGAAGCAGAGATCCATGGCACTCAGTTCAGCAGAGGCTGAGTATATCGCAGCAAGTTTGGCTACATGCGAGGCTATATGAATGAGGAATATTCTGGTCGGTTTGTTTGGTTCTCATTTAGAGCCTACTGTGATTTACTGTGATAACCAGAGTTGCATTAAACTCTTGGCAAATCCTATATTTCATGATAGATCTAAGCATATTGACATCAAGTACCATCATATCAGAGATTGTGTGCAGCGGAGAATCATGTTACTTTCATATATTCCAACGGAGGATCAGGATGTTGATATCTTGATGAAGGCGCTCACCAGGAGAAAATTCGAATACCACCGAGGCAGGACAGGGGTTGCTGATAATCCATATCTTGTTGAGAGAGAGTGTTGAGAATGCAACAAGATGATGGAGCTTAGTGGAAAGGAGTCACCTTCACTAAGTGGGCCCACAGGCAAATTATGGCACAAAGTCTATTTTTAGACTATGTCTATTTCTAGACATATGGACCATGTCTATGAGTTGTAGGATGATGTTTATGGATGATTGGTCAAGTTGGAAAAAATAGATGGACTTCTATTTTTGGACAACAGCAGTGACACTATCAAGTCTAAATATAGAGCAGTCAAATATTATTAGCTCATAATAATATTTATACTATAAACTTTATCTTATTCTCTTGGAGCACCTTAGTTGGAGCTACAGATGTGGCACATACAGCTGACAGAAGGAATCACGTGGTTACTTATGGGTTGACTGAGCTATTGCATGCAGGATTTCAATTAGAACTCAACTGGTTGAGTTTAGTGGAGCTGGAGGTGGAGTTGATGGAGTTGTGTTCAGTTTGACTTGGTTGAACTGGTTGTATTTAGTCTAACTGGAAAATAGACTAAGTGATGAGTTGTGTGAATTAGTTATTAATTAATTCACTAATTATTAACTCATAATGCAACTGAAGAATACATCAGTTAACTCAGTGCATGTACAGTTCAGTGGAGACAGGTGTTAGAGATTGAGATTGCTATCAGTTGTGACTATAGTTGTCCATGAGATCTTGCACAATCAATGGGATTGAGTTATGCCAATGAGAATTGTGGCCAAGAACAAATGATTATAGCCTCTGCTCACGTGATTTCTAGTGTGAGTGATTTTCCAAGGTAAAAAGAACTTGGAACGAGTTTGGTTATCAATTATTGTTCTTGCAAGATTGTGCAGTGGAGGCAGACAAGTAGCGAAGGAGATTTGGAGATCAGATCTGAGCTGTATTGTGTGTAACAGGTGGAGATAGTACTGAGTACCTGTGAGGAGTATTGTACTATGTTTGTTACATGTTCTCAATCATATAATATACAGATAGTTTGGGGTTTTTAGTGAGATGCTTTCCCCGAGATACATACTGTGTTGATATATGTGTTCGATGCTTCTATGTGCGCATGTGTATGTTTCTGAATATTGCGAAATTGATGATCAACATAGATGAGATTATGTATTATGCATGTATTCCGCAATAGTGTATAATCAGGATAATCTCGGTTGAATAAGTGTCATATTATTCGTAAATTTCTACAACATAGAAGCTACATAGTTGTAGGGGTTTTCTAAATAATCTACGAGATACATACCCATTTTATCATATTTGAACTTGTTCTCCAGTATCCTCCATCCTTGGATGATCTTAAAAGGTTCTTCATTTTTCTTTGTGAAGTTGGCCAAGTATGATTTGTCATATATGTCCTGAGGGTTAGGTATATGATACATTTGCTTCAGGTCTTCAGCTTTGAATGAACCCATTAGCTCCATCTTCGAGTTCATTGTATATGACTTCCCATGCTGTTGCTCCTCCATCAGTGTTGCAAACTATGTTAGCGAATATAGGAAACATTTCTGATAGCTCACACTTTGTAATTCTGTGCTTCTTCTACTTTTGCATCACCTTATGCAATGACATCTCTTTTGAAGCTTGCCTAAAATGAAAGAGATATATCAATGGACACAATGGAGGGCAATTATGGCAGAGAATTATTTGAAATGACTTTGAATCATGGGAATATTTTACATGAGATTTCAGTGTTAACTAGCCATAACTTGAAAACATCAATTCCTCTCCTCGAGCTGCTCAACATTAATTACCCTATCAAACCATCATTATTACATTAAAGCTCAATAACTTCTCCACACTTCATGCTTTATTAGCGCATCACAACTTTGAAACATTGTCATATAACATTATTTGGAGTTAATGCGAAATGCGATTACGAGAATCGCAACATCACATTTCGCAAATTCTTAAGGGGTGGCACAATGGCATACTATATTGATTTGTGATTTGTGAGGTGTGATCACATGTTATTAAAGTGTGGTGATCAGAAAATCGAAGTGGAGACCTCATCGCATATCACATTTCGTGGTTTTCAGTAGAGCGTTAACAATTGTTACATGGAAAACTGTGAGATACAATTTGCGATAAGAGCTTTAGGCATGAGTTCCTTTTCGAAGGTTTTTTTAGGTAAATTTATAGAGTTAGCATTTATTTTCAAAGGCTAAAAATTTAAAAGGGTCCCCATTTATATGTCAAATATTAATGATTACTCATATAAATGGGGTGGTTGTTACATAGTACAACATGACAATATGTAGGTAAGGCTACTGCGTAGAAGATCCTACGAGCAAGCTTGTGGTGGCTAACAATACATAAGTATTCCAGGGACTACTACAGTGTGTGTGATGTGTGTCAAAGGACTGGGAGACCATCATGAAGGGATGAACTTCCATTAAATCCACATGTCATATTACAAGCATTTGAGAAATGGGCAATTGAATTTATTGGGCCTATTCAGCCATCAAGAAAGAAGATGGGAGTGTGTTATATTATCACTGCGAAAAAGTACTTAACCAGTTGGGCTAAGGTATAGCCTGTGAAGGATTGTAGTGGGGGACACTACTACGAAGTTCATATTCAAGTTTATTCTGTCAATATTTGGATGCTCGAAGATTCTGATGAGTGACAGAGGGTCACACTTCTTGAATGAAACAATCGCAACTTTAACAGAAGAATTCCAGATGTACCATTTTTGGCTGAAGAGGGCTTGGGCCCAGGTTCAAAGTTGGTTTCACTAACCAACAAAACCATACACTACCGGCCCTTTCAACAACAACCCACGTAGTGCAGGCTGTAGTCTCACCCGAGGCAGTATTGGGTGATGCTAGAACCAGGTTTCTACATCCAAAGGACTATGTGATGTGTTTCTATTAAACTTAGGGCTTTATCACATCCTTTCCAATCCCTAACCCTTAAAACCTGGAAGTTACAGCAACTAGCAATTAGCATATCTAAACCCTTAGCTGATTGTGCTAAACATTCATAACATCATACAAATTAGCAGATCTACTTCTTCGCACATCTATTAAGTATTTTCTAGATTAATTTCATTCAACATATCAACAATATAAACAATAACACACAGATACAAAGATAATTATTCAAAACTAGCCTTTATTATGCTTATATATTCAATTACAAACTCTTCCAACCCTGCACACACAGCTGCAAGGGCCCGCACACTTAGTTGTGGACTTACCAAGGTCTCTGCGCACACAGCTGCAGAAGCCTTCCCCTTTGCCTAAGTACAGAAAACAGACCTAAATATTTCACTTCTCACTTAGATCATGGATTGATTCCTATAACTCTTTTATGAATCCTTTTTATGTCTTTCTTCATTGCAATATCATGGTCTATGAACCATGGGTGGATCACAAAACAACTTGACTCTTAACAAAATAAGGGGATTTCACCTTCATAAAGCCTCTTTGATTCCTATAGGCTTGTGCTACTCATGCTCTGCTCCTCAAAATCCAGAGACTTTACAATATTAACAAAACTTTTACAAAATTTGACCCTAGTGGACCTCGTCCCAACAGGTCCCCAACACCAAGTTGTGACTCGTCCCGAGTCTCTCTATTGGTGTTGCCTCGATCTTTGCCTACAGACCACTAAAATTTGTCTTCAATTCTTGAAGATTTGTCGTTCCCTCTGTAGCTACCTAATGAACTTATTCAACCAATTTATCTGTGGTTGGACCTTCAACTACAAGGCCCATGGTTCTATGTGTCTGTTGCGTAGCCTTCAACTTACTCTGAATAGTCTGTGTTAACTAGCTTACCTTATCAGCCTAGGATTGTGTCCTTGAAGATATGATGGAGGCCTTCCAAAATAGCTCATCAATCTAGGTCTAGATGAACTTTCCATCTTACAGTCTAGTGAACCTTGGCACGAGTGCTAAGGTCTACGTTGTTGCCCTAATCTCTTCAAAATACACCTGTTTTTCTCAGATGTCTGCTTCAATTTTATACAAGTGTGGATGCTCCTGCAATGAGATCTAGATCTCCATAATTTTCTCAAAAAACTGGCTATAATCCTTGACTGTAGCTTCCAGGGTAGTCATATCCTCTTTAATACTAGCCTCCTGCTACTCTCAGACTTCTGGAGGAGTGGTTGGTTGCATCTTAAGTTGAAGCTCATATATCTGCAGCGGCAACTCAAAGCAGACCTTGCCAATTTCCTCCTTTGACTCCTTCACCGCAGCAACTAACTACTTGATTTTCTCTTCTGAGGCTACTTCTACTGGAATTTAGAGCTCAAGAAGCTCACTGCAGACCTGCACAATTGATGATTCCATCTGTTGACTATGCACAATGAACTATTCTCGTTCTTTGAGTGCCTATTCCTTTTCCTTGAATATTTGCTGGTTTTTTAGCTTGACTTCAATGGTAACCAGTAATGCTTATTGTTCCCAAACCCTGAGCTCATCTGATACTCTTTGATGTAGCTCATGAAATGATTGAATGAGGAGTGCTACAAGGTTAAGGCTCAAATTCTTCATATGAAATAAGCATGCCCTGTCCTTTGAAGTCTCAATGTGAAATGACCCCTCTAGTAAATGCATTGTACAGAGGTCTGTGGTGATCTCTATTGTTGAGGTTGTCCCACTCCCTTTCTTTAGGCTTGCTTGTCCCACACTCACCTAGATAACTCCTATCTAAACCTTCAATTCCTTCAGGCCCTACTGCACTTTGTTCAATGCCTAATGGTACTAGTCCTTAATGTGTCCCCAAATAGTTTATATAGCATTTTGGACTACATCACTAATCTCATCAAAGTCCCCCTCCATGAGGACCAATGGTGTTGCACTCTCAGATTTGTTGGACTTCTGCTTCTTGTAGGGTCCTATGGATCTCTTCTTCTACCTCTTCCTGACTCTCAAGTGGGACTCCAAATCTATGCCCCCTTCCTCTTCCTCTTTAGTGTTGCCCTCTACATCGGTGTGCTCTGTTTCAGGTTCGTTGAGGTCAATAGTGGCCTACGATGTGGTTGTAGCTTTCTCCTTTGGTACTTTCATCTCTTTTCCAAAGACCTTTTCTTTTGGTTCTTCTTTCTCCTCTATAGAGGCCTCTTTTTGTTGCACAGCCTTTTCTTTCTACATGGCCTTTTCTTTTACAGAAGCCTTCTGTGCTTCTTTCTTTGTCTTTCTCTACTACTCTCATAGTTGCACCTTCTCCAACCTTACCTGTTCTTGTGCCTACATCATATGGGGTGGGCCATTCACTCGACCATTTACGAATGACCCCCATAATGTCATCATCTGCGACTAAGTATGGCATCTTAAGCCATGTGCCTATGGATCCTTCTTTGCACGAATAGACAAATTATGAAAATCTTCTTTGAAATATGAAATATTAGAATATTTCACGTGTAAACTTGGTGATAAATGCAGTCGTTGGTTAATTACCATCAGCAACTCCGACTCAAACAAGACCCAAAAGATCTTTGTTTCCATGCCATGCTTAGGATCCTTCATCGCTCATAGCCTTGTATAATTCTGGATCATGATGTGAGAACTAGCTCTCCTTAGGCATCCTTCATACCACTAGCGCAATCAACAAAAATAGCCATGCATAATGGAATTTCTCACCGCCATCCTATGCTTCGCGACAATCTTCCAAGAACTCATGACATAGATACTTGACGCAATTATACTGGACTCCTTTGTTGTAGTGCATAGCCAAAAATACCACTCATTTCGGGACTTCATTGGTGTGACACTTCCACATGATCTTTCCAGCCAAAATTTGTGTAGAAGAGTGCACAACACCATCCAATATGGAGCTAATCACATAGTCATGTGACTTCTTCACCAACCCTAAGTTTCTCTTCATCTGGTCTGCCAGCTTTTTCTACTGCAATTTCCCCACAAAAGCATTTGCGGGGTTCACACCCTTATAAGGAAACAATGTTATTCGGTGGATCAACATGTCAATGACTGAAATGGGCCCTCCCAACCAAAGTTACCCATCGTGAACCAACATCAATAATTGACGCATCAAGATAGTGTTAATGGTATTGTAGCTAAAAAATGGCACCCATAACATGTTGAGCAATCCGTGCACTGAATTTCGACTACCCACTTCATTGGCTCAATTTGTGTAACCTCTTACTCCTTAGTAGACTTTCTTCATAAATTTTCTCGGTTCCAATTGCAGGAACTTCGTGTGATCACCCAGGTCCCAGTCCTCCATCTTTAAAAATGGTATTCTAGCCAACAAATTTCCCTCAAAAGGTACCTCCTCCAGTAGCAATGGTGTACAGACCTGGAATTTCTCTGAATCTGGGTCATTAGTCATGTTGAATATTGATTTCCTAGGGAATACATAAAGTGGTAGCCGAGTAATTTCACTGCTTCATCAGCATCAATCTCTTCAACCCCCATATTTAACTCTTCCTCATCTAAGTCCAAGGGCTCCATATATTGCTTTCTTGTTGGGTGTGGAGCTTGATTATCTTCTTTATTCAGAGGTATTGCCACATTGGATCACACTTCATAATGTGGCAGAAACTCTACCCATTTTTGCGTTCCACCAATGGGGTCTAAGGAGGGCCGATGATGATTCTTTAGAGCCCGACCCCCTGGTGAGGGATTAGAAGCAGTGCCCTTGAAGCTAAAAATAGATGTAAATTTTCCTTGTAAAACGTTGTAATTTCTTAGTCAATCTAGGTCATTCATTAGGCAGAAATATGACGGTAGAAATTATGTTTAATTTAAGGGTTTTTCCCTAGAAGGCAACCCCTCACTATATATGAGGGAATTGTATTGCCAATATGTAGATGTGTATTCTGAGCAAGAAAGAGAGAGTATATTGTGTGAGAGTGAAGAGCGAATTATAGTGTATTTGTTGTAGGTTGTATCTCTTCATTTTTCTCGATAATATAAAAGGAAGGACTGGTTGTTTCTCTGTGGATGTAGCCCAAATTGGGTGAACCACGTATATCTGTGTCTCTCTTGTTTTATGTGTTTTATGTGTTTTCTTTGTTTATATTTCTGCAATATTTTATGTGTACCATTGCTCTATAATATATAATTTTCTAACAACTGGTATCAAAGCTGAAGGTCTATTTGGCTCATAAAATCGTAGGAGAGAAAGGTTCCTGGTTTGAGTGGGAGAAATAGTGCAAGATGGTAGATTTAGGGTCGAAAAATTCAACAGTCAAAACTACCAGTTGTGGAAGATGCAAATGGAAGATTACTTGTACCAGAAAGATATGTACCTACCATTGAGTTGAAAGACAAAGAAGCCGATGAGTATGAAAAACATAGAATGGGATATTCTCAACAGAAAGGCACTTAATATTTTAAAGGAAATGAAAACAGAGGGGTTAATGTCAGCATTAGCCAAACTATATGAAAAACCCTCAACCTCAAATAAGGTATTTCTTATGAAGCGTTTATTTAATATTAATATGTCAGAAGGTTGATCTGTTTCTAATCATTTAAATGAATTTAATACAGTTACCAACCAGTTAAGTTCTGTAGGGGTAACTTTTGATGATGAAGTTAAGGCTCTATTATTTCTATGCTCATTGCCACAAATTTGGAATGGTTTAGTTATGGCCATTAATAACTCTGTCTCTGGATCTAGTACTTTAAATTTTGAAGATGTTGTCGATGCAATCCTTAGCGAGGAAATGTGACGGAAAAGCTTCGATGAGACATGAGGTGATGCTTTGACTGTAGAGACTAGGGGAAGAAAAATGGAAAGAGGAAAGAGCCCAAGATATCATAGTAATTTAAGGAAAGCTAGATCCAAGTCCAGATCAGGGATAGTGTGTTGGAAACGCAAGAAGAAAGGACACCTGAAGAAAGACTGCAAGTCTCGGAAGGGAAAATAAGGAGACGTGCAACAAGAAAACAATCATGAAGCGAATGTGGCAGGTGATGTGTTGCAAGATGCTTTGATTATTTTAATAGAAAATATTATTGATGCGTGGGTGGTATATTCATGGGCCTCATTCCATGCCACACCTGATAGGAAACATTTTCATGATTATGTTCAAGGAGATTTTGGACAGGTTCGATTGGGTGATGATAAACCCTATAAAATCATTGGAATGGGTTCAGTTTTCATAAAATAGTAGAATGGAAATCAATTTCTATTGAAGGAGGTAAGGAATGTTCCATATCTGAAGAAAAATATAATTTCAACAGGGCAGTTGGGAGGTGAAGGTTGTGTAACTAGTTTTATAGATAAAACCTGGAAGGTCACTAAAGGATCCCTGGTAATAGAAAAATGAGAAAAGGTTAGTACATTTTATGTATGCAATGGTATTTCTAATTATGTTAATTATTTAACCTCTACCCGAGAAGATATGCCATTGTGGAATCATAGGCTTGGGCACATGAGTGTTATGAAACCAGCTCACAAAAAGATAGAAAAGATAGATCAACGCTTTAGAATTCAGTCTCTTCGAGGGGGCAACCTCCTTTACATTACATAAATGATCAATTCTTGGATGATACAAATGACAAAACCTCCTTTCTATATATAGGAGTCTAAGGGGTCACAATATAAGCAAGCTAACCTAACAATAATAATATAAAGGCACAAAAATAACAATAGTGGGATTCTATGGGGCACAATAATAACAATAAGGGATACAATGACAATAGTAATGGGGGAATCACTAGTATTATAGGGACCTAACATGCCCCTCTCTTTCAAAAACGTGTTGTCCCCAATGCTTGGATAGCCTTAAACACTTTTTAGAAACTTTGTCATTTTGTTAGAGTTGATTATCTTTTCTGGTTTCCCTGCGATACCCCTTTATTCAACTTCCTTTCCTTCTGTAGAGAATTTCATGAAAAGTTCTTGAAAATTAAAAGATATTGTACCCAAGGATTGTAGCCATTGGACTCCTAGTACAACATTAGCACCACCCATTGGAATGGAAAGTATTGGGCTATTAAATACATATTCTCCCATGGATAGCTTGATATTATGGTACTTTCCTAAGCCCTCTGTGGTTCCTCCACTTGCAACCATCACTTGACACTCTGGTGCTAGATATAGGAAGCAATTCAATTCCTTGGCTATCTTACAATGAATAAAATTATGGGTACTTCCCGAATCAATCAACACTATTACCATTTTCTTCTTGATATGCCCTTCTATCTTGATAGTTTGAGGAGTGATAATTCCAGCTAATGCATTACAAGATATGGCTAGATTCATTTCTTCCTTTTCTAGGGGTTTTTCCTGGTGTATATCCTGTTCTTTTGAAGTTTCTTGTTCCTTTTCTTCCTCCTCTTCACAATCTATGTAAAATAATTTCTTCTCAGCACACTTATGACCTTTAGTGTATTTACTATCACAACAGTAACAAAGCCCTTTTGCTCTTTTTTCTTCCAATTTTTGTGATGTCAACCTTGTAGGTTATGGAAGGCTAGGGCAACAACACTTCCATCTTTATGATTTTGTGTGGTAGGCTTCATTGTTGCCATAATTTTTCTTTCCATTTTTCTTGCCAACCTGAATGCCTTCTCCAATGAATTTGGTTCCCAAAGGTGAACCTCATGTTGGATGTTATCTTTTAAAGTCCCTATGAACACATCAATCCTATGCTCCTCTGGAATGTCTTTTACCCTTATATTCAATTTTTGGAAGTCCTCAATGTGCTCCATCATTGAACCCTTTTGTTTGAGATTTATCAATTGGCTAAAAAAAGTGTTTCTTTTTGTATCCTCATAATGTGCTATTATTTCATCCATAAAAATATTCCAAGTGAAAATTTGTTTACGAGAGAAAAGCCATCGATACCATACAAACTTATTTGGTTCCAAATATAAACCTTCAATGTGTACCTTTTGTGTGTTTTGCACATTATGGAGATAAAAATATTGCTCCATCTGTAGTATCCATGTTTCATGATCCTTTCCATCAAACTTCCTCATATCAATCTTTGGAACATGGTGGTTCTTCGATCCAACGTTAGAGTCTATGAAATCATGATTAACATTTATTTTGTTCTCATCATGAGTTTCCTTTACTACCCTTTCACCATTAGTAAGCATTTCTTGTAGAAACTTTGTCAAATCTATCTTCAAATCCTCCATGCTTGTTTCAAATCTATCTTCAAATCATCCATATTATCTTCCACGTTGTCCATCTTAGGTTCCACGCCATCCATCTTAGCTTCCACGTCATTCATCTTAGCTTCTACACTTTTCTTTAAATCATCCATCTTAGCTTCCACGCCTTTATTTAAACCATCCATCTTAGCTTCCATGCCATACATCTTAGCTTCTACGTATTTCTTAAACCATCCATCTTAGATTCTGTTACTTTTTGTGTGACTGAAATTTGTTGCACCTGGTCTCGTAATTTTGATATGTCATGTTTCATTTCTTCCTCTTCTTCATGATTCATGCTAGAGCTTTCAGGTTGCTTACTAGGAGTTTCCATTTTCTTTCTTCGGGGCATCAATCACTGATAATAATTCTTCACTATGCCCTTTGAATTCCTTCAAACTAATTTTTCAAACCAATCTTATGCAAAAGTTTAAAAAAACTACAGACCTTTTTTTTCACTTTGTAGGAGCTTGATATTGAATCTGATGTATTTCTATAATTTTGGATCTCCAAGGTCTAAAATTTCTCCTGTGGTAACCTTCTAAGTAATATTTCTAACTCCGCAAGTTTGATCAAGATTGGATTCTCCAATGAAGAATTATGCCAATTCTCCCATGATGACTTGAGTATAGACTTATTGAGTAGAGCTAACTTGTACGACGTGCCACGGGTCACTGTTTAAACCTTAGGTTCTGAAAATGGTATTCAAAAAACTAAAATTTGTCATCTTTTTGAAACTTCTTACGAAAATTCAATCTAATGCTTAGAGAGAAAGTTATGACAATTTTTCCAAGGTGACCTATTTGGAATGTAATTCGGGGGCCTGCAGAAACCCTAACTTCCTCAGATTATATCTCTGCAAATATATCCATACAGGATTTGAAATTTAGAGACAAGGTTCATACCGATATCTTGTCAAATGGGTTTTTTTTTAGCTTCTAAAAATACATAGAGAAAGCGTTATAGCAAACATTCCATGATGACCTGTTTCACATGAAATTATGGAGCTTGCAAAAATCCTAACTTCCTCAGATCATATATTCGAGAATATAGCGAGACAAGGTATGAAATTCAGACCTGAGGTTCAACAATATTTCATCTCAAATGGTTTTTTTTTCACTTCTGAAATATCACGGACAAAACTTTATAGCGAAAATTCCATGATGACTTTTTTGGAGCAGCGAAAACCTAGAATCCAAAGCTCTGATACCAAATGTTATGAAACCAACTCACAAAAGGATAGAAAATATAGATAAACGCCTTATAATTCAGCCTCTTCAAGGGGTAAACATATTTTACATTAAACAAATGATCAATTCTTGGATGATACATGTTAGTACCTAAATCTACCTCGAGCTGAGAAAGGCAGGTCTAGGGTAACATCAAACCACGCTTAACCTGGTAGCTAGCCCTACCAGTTTGGGAGAGGGCTCTCTCCTTGTCAATCTTAGGGAAAGATGGCCAATAAAGCTTGATATGACTGATATAAATACTGATTTTAGGCTAGGTATGTGAGCTGAGGAGTTTTATTGAATTTGATGTTGGTTTACTGGCTCAAATGTGAAAGGCAGATTTGGGTCCAGGGAATGGACATAGTCTTGTAGAGATCTCTATGGGGCAAGCTAGGAAAATGGTTTAGCACTTAAATTGAGTGATATGGAGAGCTTTTAGACTGGTGAGGAGTTGAAGAGGGCATAAAAGTCTCAGGGATCCTCTTCAAACAACTGAAAACATAAATAACTAATCAAAACCCTAGGTAGAGCACTGCAACTTAATGAATTCTACCTTTATCCTTGCTTCATTTAGTTAAGATGAATAGAGAGAGATAATGGCATACATAAAACAACATGTAACTTGAAATTATAGAAGGAAACACAATAAAAAATCAAGTTGCCACAAGAATCCCATACAGTACTGCAAACCCTAGTCTATTCCTTTGCCAAACTGCTGAAATGAGTATACAACAATGCTTAAAGCATACACAAGAGTCCAACCTTTACCAATGACTGAAAAACTACTAGATATAGGGAAAAAATAACTCATGCTAGGCTTTAGGGGTCAAATTCATGATTTTAGGCGCTGTTTCAACAAGATCTAAATTAAGAGCTGAAAAATAGGCAGTGGAACAGTGTGCCTCTAAAACCTAGAAAACTGATTCATTTAGTTGCAAACTACCTTTTCATAATGTATCTACCTCCATGAGTGAAATTTGATCATATTTACATAAAATCCATCAAATTACATCAAATTACATCATGAGTTTGACTAGAGGGAGAGAAAAGTCAAACTGAGAAAAAACTAGGCAAAAACAGAGTTTTTTTGGGCAAAAAGTCAATTTTCCATTCTGTGCACCACGCCTTTGTCCCTGTGTGTTACACCTTTTTGTAGCTGATTGTGGAGGCCTTCTGGTGAACCAAATTTCCTCCAAGTGGGCTTGTTGGAAAGTTCTATCTGTCTACTTTCCACAACATATGGAATTTCTAAATTTGGTGTCCATTTTCCCCTCCAAAAATGAGTTTGCCCAACACTGCTCCCTATGTGGCCAAAAAGGGGTGGAAAGGACATTTTCGAGGTGTTTTTAACCCTTTTGGAAGCTCAAAACCTGTCAAAATTTCTCCGCCATGTGAGGGAATTCATATTTTTCCATGAGGAATCCAAAAATGTTGAGTTTTCCTCAAACGGAGGTCTCTAGCAAAAGCGTGTGCAAGGTGGCGCGACGCACCAAACAGAAAAACCTGTTTTTTAGGCCAAATTTTCAAAAATTGCAAAACGTTTCTCAAATTTATTGAAATTTGTGCTAAGTGTCCACCATCAAGTGCTGTGTTGGGCTAAGGAAGCCTCAACCAAGATCTAGAGTCTATCTTTCTCTTTTCTCTTCCTTGATGCTTTCTTCAACTTGGCTTTCAAAATCTGGATTCTTGCTTTGTGCACCTTGTTTCTCGCCAAGTAGTGGTAGGCCATGTTCCTCAACATCATTTTCTCCTTGTTGGCCTTCTCTAGCATATTTTCCCTCTCAAGCCAAGATTCATGATCAACATCAATTTCTTGTTCAAGTGGTGTCAACTTGATTTTCCTCCTCTTGGCAACTTGCCGGTTTTCTCATATGTTTTGCAGCTCCATGATGGTTCGCTGATCCTCTAGCTACTTGTTTCTTTGCTCCAGATATTTGATTATCCATTTGGCTCTTTCCAAGTTGAGAGACAAATCACGAATGTCAGCTTGTTGTTCCTGAATTTTCTCCTTGAGCTTTGAGCTTTGGGAGCCCAAATCGGTGTCATCATCCTGAATAAGAATGAAATTTGTCTCTTGTCCTCTTGAAGGCCCCTCATCATGTAATGGCTACTTACCCTTGTCCTGTACCTACTCTTTTGTTGAAGGAAATGAGACCCCTTCCACCCTGGGTGGAGGTAGTACTCGTTTTGTTGCTGCAAACAATCTCCTTGTGCCCTTTTGGTATGTAACAAACACTGGCACACTGGTGGTCTATGTCTCATACACCTCCTACTTATGTGAAGGCTCTCCTGCCTCATGAAAAACTGATGGGGGTACCTGAGGACCTGTAAAGACCTCAAGTGCAATGAAATCCTCCCATGAGATATTTAGTAAACCAAGTTGATGCAAGACCACAATTTTGATGAGTGAAAAGTGATAGATGTCATTATACTGCTGATGAGGAGGCTTCTTTTGAACCAACGTGGTCATCTTCTCAATATTTCGGCAAATAAAATAGGGGAGATTCATCATTCTCACCCTAGTGAAGTGCATCAACAGTCTGATGTGGTAAGCATACAAGCGAGAAAATCTACCCTCACAGGTAAAATATTTAATTATGAGTTTCATCAAGGGTGCATATGTGTCCTGAAGGTACCTGAAACGGAAAACTCTGCCAATCTGCCTCTGAAAACTAGCCTTGATGTAAGGCTCATAATGATCTTTGTCAACAAACTACCCCTTATTCCATTGCTCACCTACATTTGGAATACCGGTTGCTTGAGCAATAGTCTCAGGTGTCAAGGTGAATGTCACACCTACCAAAGTGACTTGGCCATTATGAAGATGGAGCACAAATAGTCTAACCAGCTCATTGTGGTATTTAACACTTGCCACCATCTCACAAAATTGAAAACAAGATTTTGATGTTGGAATCATGTGACAGTAAGAGGACAGGCCTACAGCTCGGCAAGTGAAGTACGCTCCTCCCGATTATGTTTTCCACTCTTATGAGGCCTCCTTGGTGCATGCATTTCTGTAGAAGAATCACTGACTGTTTCCTCATTTCTATCATAGGAAGAATTTGACTCCATGTTTGCTAATGTTTGAGTTTTGTAAGATGAGTATGAAGAGATTTTATGGTGTCAATAGGTTTTTGCTACCAAAGATATGAATGTATGAGGGACTGTGGGGGAAATGTGTAGGGACTGTGTATGACAGGTTGGGAATGCTGCGGATAGGTTTTTTTGGGAATAGAAGGGTTTAAGGGATGATTTTTAGGGGTTTTGGAATAGCAATTAGGGCTTGGGGGTATTTTACTAGGGTTTGGGATAGTGGGATTAGGTATTTAGGGTTACTAGTTTAGGGATATGGGAACATGGAATGGGTAAATAGGAATGTAAAGGGAGGGAGAAAATGAAGTGAAATAGTGAGGGAATGAGGTGAAATTTAGGAGCAAAAAAAAAAATTGTAAACCCTAGGTAGTGTTTTTTCAACAAATTGTGCAAGTATTTAGGGTTTCAATTTTCTCCTATTGAATCACCATGAACACTAGGCAAACTCATTCATTGACCATAAGGGAGTGTCGACTTACTTATAAGAGGAAGAGTTTACAATTTGAGAGCCTTTGGAGGAAGATATGAGCAATTTCAGGCTTTGGAAACCTATGCGTCGCACCACCTCACAAGTGTGCCATGCTTGTTCTATGCACCGCGCATGTTATAAAATTACACTGCACACTACTGTCTGGTGTGCCGCATGGGATGGGTGCACTGCGGTCTAACCCAGGTGCACCGTGCCTACAATGTTTTACCCTTTGACTGCAAAATCGCTCCTTTGGCTTTGAAAACGCAAACTTCACTTGCTCTCATCTCCTTTGGAGACAAATGAGCCCTCTTTGATATGAATATACTTTATATAGCAATAGCTTCAATTTTTGGCTTATGAAAACCCGCTTTGCTAATGTTTGATTTTCACTTGCTTTAAAAACTCTCTTTTTGGGTAGTTTTCTTTACTTTTTGCCTTTGATGGACTAAATACTTTGGCATTTTGCTTCTTTTGCGGGAACTAAAGTAGTAGAGGCTTGGCAAAGTGACCAAGTCTGCTTCTAACATTATTACATATAGAGAAAATGAAATTACATGAAATTTAGTACATGAAACATAAAAAACTCTGTTTTTAATAACTAAGCATGTGATCATTGAAATTTTGATACTGAGACCTTATTTGACCTCCTCATGTGCCTACTGATCATTATTGAGCTTTTACAAGACTATGGTGACAAACCCTAGACCTAATGAGACTTGAAAACCCTAAAATGACTTCTGCAAATGAAATGAAATAATAATGACAGCAGATGAAAGGAACGAGGGAAATTAACAAAGAACCACTACCATCAAATGATCCATGAACTAATGGAATGCAACTAATTGGATGAGACACCTAAAATGCATGCAAAAAGATAATTTTGATCACTGATGGAGGGATGAAGATACCGACACTAACATTGGCTCCAATGGGGATGGTAGCTCCTGGGAGGTGCCAAGAACCGCAGATCTTTGGGAGAGCAGACAAGTGCCTTCATCCATTGGGCAATGGAGTCAATAACTTCAAAACACCCAAAAACCAATATCTTGACTCAAAACTGACTCAATTACAAGACTAAAACTGACTCAAAACTGACTTAACTGAAACAAGTACTTACAAAGCTTTTTAATGGCAGCAGACCATCAAGATTTGAGGGCTTCAAATCATGATGACAACCACTAGCCTACTAATGAATTATGTACAATCATGTGAAGTGGGCCTTCCAATGTAACCAATCCAGCAGATGGTACATACTAAAATTCTGCTCTCACATTCCCCAAGCAGGTAGAACGATGTACATGTAGGCAACTCAGAATAACAACTAAAACCAAGGCTTATGATAACGAACTAGGCAACATTCATCTTCTCTAATGCTTGCAAAAGGATGCCAAAGGGATCTTGATAATCCTATAGCACTATCTTGTCTTGAGATCCAACAGCAAAAATACAAGTACTCCCTTCATACCGATCTGAAAGAACAACTGGTTACTAATTGATAGTAACTGACTTGAATTTTGGCATACTGTGTCTCTCAGACTCACATTCCTCGATTTCATGGTCTAGGTCATTCTTAAACAGAAAACAATCTTCAAGATTATCAAACATGACAACCTTATCATTTTCATGAAAGAAAATAATATATGTTTGCTGATCTATAAATCTAATTTCAAGGCTGTCATTATTTTCAAAAGAGGAAGAAATTCTACCAACACCTTCTTGACCATGTGCACACTGTAGACCTGCATTAGCTTGGGCTGTAACCTCACCTTTCAGGAGTTGATCTATCTCATCTTTAGATAGAGGGGATAATACTTTATGTTTTCTTTTGCTCAAGTGATTATTGTATTCTTGAAATAACATGAAAAACATGAAAAACTTGAATGACAGTCCTTAATTCCTTGATCTTTTGAAATTTTAAAATATTGTTGATCATCTTCATATGACATGGCAATCAAATTATCATTTACCACTGAGTTATCGAAAGAAGATTTTTCACTTACTTTAACAAAAATGTCATTTTGTTTTTCATAAAATGACAGGATTACCTCCTCATGAAGGCTTTGTTCTAATGAAATGAGAACACTTGGGTCAATAACTCTATCTTCTTCATTCCAGATGATCTCAACAGCAAAGCTCTCCTTCATGGGATTCAGACCAAGGTACTCTTGATCATCAGGATCCAAATCTAGATTTGAAATAGCCGACTTGACTTTATCACATTTTGAAATTGAAAATTGACTTTCCTACATATTGTCTTCTTCTATGGACAGATCTGAAATAAAACCTTCTCTTTCATAATTTTCCACGGGAGTACGATCTTAATCCAGCTACAAATTTTCCTACACATATTGATAAATATCCTCTTTATGCTGCTGAAATGGATTTTCATGCAGGGCTTCCATGATCTCATCATCCATCAAGTTATCATCTTCATAAATTCTCTCAAGATTTTCAATAAAACTATAAACATGTTTGCAACAGTTCTGAACTAAATTTAATGATGGATAAGATTCTTTATAACTTTCAAAGAACATGGCATGAAAATCCTTCAGACAGTAAATAAAAGCAGGTGGCAAACTTTCATACCAAGATCGGGCTTCACCTTCCAGAGTGGCCATGAATATCTTCATCAAGCAATCTTCAGGAAAATCAACCTTCAACTTGCGAATATGCATGCAAAATCTAACCAGATGTAAAGTAGCATCATTCCTATCATCATCTTTAAACATAGGCAAATTCCTTTGCCAATTTACCTTTGGAATTTTATTTGGAAAACCTGGAATGTGATCTTGTCTCATGGGAGCATATCTTCGATCCAGCAAAACCATTTTGATAACAATGAATTCACCAAGAGATTCTTCGGGCTACTGGTTCTTGAAGAGTAGAGTTGCCATAAAAAGTCTGAACCTTGGGATTTTTGACACTAGAGTCACCAAGTGAATGATTTCAGCCTTCCAATGTCTAATCGTTGTCCACCATCAACAATCAGATCTGAACTTGATTACATTTTACTAAGGAAACCAGATGTTCAGTTCATAAACTAAACTGGAGATTGACTAAAGCAACATTCATCTACTATGCACTTGCAAATAAAGAGCAGTTCGAAGGCTACCTGGCTAACTTTAGGCTCTATCTGTAATTTATAAAGCAAACAATAAACTTTTCTTCTCCTTAGTACGTTCGACACTATGTTAGTACCTAAATGTACCTCAAGCCAAGAGAGGCAGCTCTAGGGTAACATCAAACGATGCTTAACCTAGTAGCTAACCCTACCAAGTTGGGAGAGGGCACTCTCCTTGTCAATATTAGGAAAATATGGCCAATAAAGCTTGAGATGACTGATATAAATATTGATTTTAGGCTAGGTATGTGAGCTGAGGAGTTAGATTGAATTTGATGTTGGTTTGCTGGCTCAAATGTGAAAGGCAAATTTGGGTCGGGGGAATGGACACAGTCTTGCAGAGATCTCTATGGGGCAAGGTAGGAAAATGGTTTACAACTTCAAATTGAGTAATATGGAGAGCTTTTAGAATAGTGAGGAGTTGAAGAGGGCATGAAAGTCTCAAGGATCCTCTTCAAACAGCTAAAAACATAAATAACTAAACAAAACCCTAGGTAGAGCACTGCAACTTAATGAATTCTACCTTTATCCTTGCTTCATTTAAGATGAACAGAGAGAGATAATGGCATACATAAAACAACATGTAAACTTGAAATTATAGAAGGAAACATAATACCAAATCAATTTTCCACAAGAATCCCATAAAGTGCTACAAACCCTGGTCTATTCCTTTGCCAAACTGTTGAAATGAGTGTACAATAATGCTCAAAGCATTCACAAGAGTCCAACCTTTACCAATGATTGAAAAAATACTAGATATAGGCAATAAACAAATCATGCTAGGCTTTAGGGTTCGAATTCATGAGTTTAGGAATTGTTTCAACAAGATCTAAACTAAGAGCTGAAAAGTAGGCAATGGAACAACTTGCCTCTAAAACCTAGGAAACTGATTCATTTAGTTGCAAACTACCTTTTCATTATGTATCTACCTCCATGAGTTAAATTTTAGAATATTTACATCAAAATCCATAAATTTACATCAAATTACATCATGATTTTGACTATGAGGGAGAGAAAAGTCCAACTGAGAAAAAACTAGACGAAAAATAGAATTTTTTGGGCAAAAAGTCAATTTTCCATCCTGTGTGCCGCACCTCTGTCCCTGTGCATCATTCCTTTTTGATGCTGATTTTGGAGACCTTCCCGTGCACAAAAGTTTCTCCAAGTGGGCTCATTGGAAGTTCTATCTGTCTAATTTCCAGCACAGGTGGAATTTCTGAATTTGGTGTCCATTTGCCCCTCCAAAAATGTGTTCTCCCAACACTGCTTCTTGTGTGGCGAAAAAGGGGCAGAAAGGGCATTTTCGATGTGTTTTTGACCCTTTTGGAAGCTCAAAACCTGTCAAAATTTCTTGTCCATGTGATGGCATTCATATTTTTCCATGAGGAATCCAAAAATGCTGATTTTGTCTCAGAAGGAGGTCTCTAGCAAAAGCGCGTGCCAAGTGGCACGGTGCACCAAACGGAAAAACCTATTTTTTAGGCCAAAATTTCAAAGTTTGCAAAAAGTTTCCCAAATTTGTTGAAATTTGGGCCGAGTGTCCATAATCAAGTGTTGTGTTGGGCTAAGGAAGCCTCAGCCAAGATCTGAAGTCTATCTTGCTCTTTTCTCTTCCTTGATGCTTTCTTCAACTTGGCTTTCAAAATCTAGATTCTTGCTTTGCACACCTTGTTTCTCGCCAAGTAGTGATAGGCCATGTGCCTCAACATCTTCTTCTCTCTATTGGCCTTCTCTAACATCTTTTTCAGGTGCATATTTTCCCTCTCAAGTCAAGATTCACGATTAGCATCAATTTCTTGTTCAAGTGATGTCAACTTGATTTTCTTCCTCTTGACAGCTTGTTAGTTTTCTCATATGTTTTGTAGCTCCATGATGGTTTTCTAATCTTCTAGATATTTGTTTCTTTGCTCCATATATTTGATTATCCATTTGGCTCTTTCCAGGTTGAGAGACAAATTATGAATGTCAGCTTGTTGTTCCTAAATGATCTCCTTGAGCTTTGAGCTTTGGGATCCCAAATCGGTGTCATCATCCTGAATAAGAATGAAATATATCTCTTGTCCTCTTGAAGGAACCTCATAATGTAATGAATACTTACCCTTATCTTGTACTTGCTTTGTTGTTGAAGGAAATGAGACCCCTTCCACCCCGGGTGGAGATAGTACTCGTTTTGTTGCTGCAAACAATCTCCTTGTGCCCTTTTGGTATGTAAGAAACACTGGCACACTGGTGGTTTGTGTCTCATGCACCTCCTACTGATGTGAAGCCTCTCCTGCCTCATGAAAAACTGATGGGGGTACTTGAGGACCTGTAAAGACTTCATGTGCAATGAAATGCTCCCATGAGATATTTAGTAAACCAAGCTAATGCGAGACCACAATTTTGATGAGTGAAAATTGATAGATGTTGTTATACTGTTGATGAGGATGCTTCTTTTGAACCAAGGTGGTCATCTTCTTAATATTCTGGCAAATAAAATAGGGGAGATTCATCATTCTCACCCTAGTGAAGTGCATCAACAGTCTGATGTGGTAAGCATACAGGCGAGAAAATCTGCCCTCAGAGCTGAAATATTTAATTTTGAGTTTCATCAAGGGTGCATATGTGTCCTGAAGGTACCTAAAAGGGAAAACTCTGCCAATCTACCTCTGAAAACTAGCCTTGACGTAAGGCTCATAATGATCTCTGTGAATAAACTGCCTCTTATTCCATTTCTCACCTACATTTGGAATACCGATCTCTTGAGCAATAGTCTCAGGTGTCAAGGTGAATGTCACACCTACCAAAATGACTCGGCCATTATGAGATGGAGCAAAAATAGTTTGGCCAACTCATTCTGGTGTTTAACTCTTTCCACCATCTTACAAAATTGAATACAAGATTGATGTTGGAAGCATTTGACAACAAGAGGACAGGCCAACAACTCGACAAGTGATGTAGGCTCCTCCCGGTTATGTTTTCCACTCTTATGAGGCCTCCTTGGCGCATGCATTTCTATAGAAGAATCACTGACTATTTCCTCATTTCTATAATAGGAAGAATCTGACTCCATGTTTGCCAATGTTTGAGTTTTTTAAGATGAGTATGAAGAGATTTTATGGTGTCAATAGGTTTTTGCTGCCAAAGAGATGAATGTATGAGGGACTGTGGGGAAAATGTGTAGGGATTGCGTATGAGAGGTTGGGAATGCTGCTGATAGGTTTTTTTGGGAATATAAGGGTTTAAGCAATGATTTTTAGGGGTTTTGGAATATCAATTAGGGTTTGGGGGTATTTGACTAGGGTTTGGGATAGTGGGATTAGGGATTTAGGGTTAGTAGTTTAGGGATATGGGAATATGGAATGGGTAAATAGGAATGTAAAGGGAGGGAGAAAATGAAGTGAAATAGTGAGGGAATGAGGTGGAATTTAGTAGCAAAAACAATAGTTTGTAAACCCTAGGCAGTGCTTTTTCAACATATTATGCAAGTAGTTATGGTTTCAATTTTTTCCTATTGAATCACCATGAACACTAAGCAAACTCATTCATTGACCATAAGGGAGTGTCAACTTACTTGTAAGAGGAAGACTATACAATTTGAGGGCCTTTGGAGGAAGATATGATCGATTTCGGGCTTTGGAAACATGTGCGTTGCACCACCTCACAGGTGTGTCATGCTCATTCTATGCGCCACACCTGTTATAAAATTACATTGCACACTACTGTCTGGTGCGCCGCGCAGGATGGGTGCACTGTGCTCTAACCTAGGTGCGCTGCGCCTGCAATTTTTTACCCTTTGACTACAAAATCGATCCTTTGGCTTTGAAAACACAAAATTCACTTGCTTTCATCTCCTTTGGACACAAATGAGCCTTATTTGATATGAATATACTTTATATAGCATTGACTTCAATTTTTGACTTATGGTGATCCAGGTGGATATTGGTGGCCACCTGCCAAGTCCACCTGGACCCCCACCATTGTCTTTCTCAGCATTTTCAGTTTCCTTAATTGTAGCACAACTTACTATTTTTAGCAGTTTTTCGGGTCCTGAACTTCCAGAGCCGTTTTGAGGCCCTAAACGACGTTTTTTGGGGAATCCAAGGGAAACATGGGTCCATGCAATGGACCAATGTCTCATTCCAACAATGATAGTGCTCGAATAGATCTTTCTAATGAGTTATTGTACGCGTCAAACGGAGATCATATGCTAAAGCTACGACCCTGGGAAGTTGATGTACCAACTTACCCCCAAACGGGGCCCAAAGTTTGGCGTTTCATCTCCTAGGGTTAGGTTTTGGAATGTGAAGGGTTTTTTCATTGTTTCTCAACATTAAATAGGCCTTCGAGCTTCATTGTAACACAGTTCAGAGGCATGTAGCCATCACATCTCTTCTCAGAGATAAGCTACCATCGGCCTAGCTAGTTTATTTCCGTTTCTGATTGTAAGCATATTTTAGTATTTTCCATTAATGAAATGAAGTATTATTTCCACTGCATATTTGGGTATATGGTTATCTTTGTAATTTGTTGTGTTCCTGT
>APFE030416569.1:113534-134648 GCA_000404065.3 Pinus taeda
CACAGTCTGGAAGTACCCCACTTATGATAAAGAGATGTATTCCATTGTACAGGCCTACCGACAATGGAAGCATTACATTTTGGGGAAGGAAACGGTCATCCACACAGACCATTGACCTCTGCAGTTCATACAGACCCAAGGGAAATTGCAGAATGATCGCCATCAGAAGTGGTCTACATACCTGCAACAGTTTCACTTGAATATCAAGTATAAAAAGGGCAGCACCAATAATGTTGCAGGTTGCCTCAGTCGACCACCGATCATGGCGCTAACCACCGTGCTCAACTCTTGCGGGCACGAGACTTCTGATTGGCCACTTCTCTACAAAAGCGACCCAGAATTCGGCCACACATACCAGACACTCTTGGAGGGTCGGCAGGTTGCAGATTTTCACCTCCAGGATGCCCTATTATGCCACCTCGGTCACCTTTGTGTTCCTTCAAGCGAGCGTGCCAAGATGTTTTGGGAAGCACACTAAGTCGGGTTGTTGGGCATTTCGAGGTCGAGAAAACAGTGGCAGTACTGCAAAATTATTTCTATTGCCGAATCTTCGACAGGATGTTGGGAAGTACATCCGATCATGTACTGCCTGTGCCATTGCCAAACCGGCCATTAAGAAGCACGACCTCTATACCCCGTTGCCTACCTCTAGTCGACCTTGGGAATCCATCTCCATGGATTACATGTCAGACCTTCCTTCCACTAAGCATGGAAATGACTGTGTTTTTGTGGTCGTCGACAGGTTCTCGAAGATGGCCATTATGATGGCCTACAAGAACAATATCACAGCAGAAGCCACTGCTAAACTCTTCTTTGAACGAGTGTGGGTGCACTTTGGGATTCCACAGTCTATCATCTCAGATCGGGACAGTCGGTTTCTCAGCACATTTTGGTCCAGTCTCTGGTCAATGATGGACACCAAACTCGCGAAGTCCACAGCCTTCCATCGTCAAACTGATGGCCAGACAGATGTTGTCAATAGGATGATTGTGCACATTCTGCGCATGTATAACTCAAAGCATCCACGCACATGGGACGAGAGCCTCCCCTATGTTTAGCACAGCTACAACCGACCTCTTCACAGGTCCACTGGCCATAGCCCTTTTCAGGTGGGTTTGGGATTCCAGCCACTATGCCCTATTAATGTGGCCATGCCACTTGCAGCTACTCACATGAATTTAGCTCATGTCCAGTCCGAAACAGATAAGGCCACCAGCTTCATTGAGTGCATCCAACATATTCGCCAGCAGGTCCATGACATTCTTGAGAAATCAAATGCCAAGTACAAGCAGTGACATGATCAGCATCGGGTGCCACACAAGTTTCAGGTGGGCGACAAAGCCTGGTTGCATTTGCAAAAGGAACGCCTTACTGGAGCCTATGAGGAAATTAAGACCACTCCGATATGGTCCTTACACCATTACTAAGACTATGGGAGACAATGCATTTGAGCTCAGCATTCCCCCATTCCTTGGCTTGCACCCAGTGTTCAATGTGGACCGCCTTCGGGCATACTTTCCACCATTACTAGACACATTCGACATTGCAGAACAGCTCCAACCCACAGAATGAAATCCAGATTGCATGGAACAAGCTGCAACTGATCGGATCATGGACACACAGATCAAGCACACTCACCAACAGAATATCCAACTGTATCTAGTTGTCAAAGCAGGCCAACTCCTTCAGCAAGGCAAGTGGTTCACCAGGGAACAGGTTCAGCAGAAGTTTCCTCATCTCATGGAGGAGCTCAACGCAATGGGGACCATTGCTTCCTAAGGGGGGAGGAACGATCCAGGTGGATATTGGTGGCCACCTGCCAAGTCCACCTAGACTCCCACCATTGTCTTTCTCAACATTTTTAGTTTTCGTAATTGTAGCACAACTTACTATTTTTAGCAGTTTTTCGGGTCTTGAACTTCCGGAGCCATTTTGAGGCCCTAAACGACGTTTTTTCGGGAATCTGGGGGCAACATGGGTCCATGCAATGGATCGATGTTGCCCGTTCCAATAATGATAGTGCTCGAATAGATCTTTCTAATGAGCTATTGTACGCGTCAAACGGAGATCACATGCTAAAGTTACGACCCCGGGAAGTTGATGTACCAACTTACCCCCAAACGGGGCCCACAGTTTGGCGTTTCATCTCCTAGGGTTAGGTTTTGGAATGTGAAGGTTTTTGTTCATTGTTTCTCAACAATAAATAGGCCTTCGAGCCTCATTGTAACACAGTTCAGAGGCATGTAGCCATCACATCTCTTCTCAGAGATAAGCTACCATCGCCCTAGCTAGTTTATTTCCATTTCTGATTGTAAGCATATGTTAGTAGTTTCCATTAATGAAATGAAGTATTATTTCCGCTGCATATTTGTGTATATGGTTATCTCTGTAATTTGTTGCATTCCTGTTTAAATCCGGATCATATGGAAACCGACTTTGCTAATGTTTGATTTTCACTTGCTTTATAAACTCTGTTTTTGGGTAGTTTGCTTTATTTTTTGCCTTTGATGGATTGAATACTTTGGCATTTTCTTTCTTTGGCTAGAACTGAAGTAGCAGAGGCTTGGCAAAGTGACCAGGGCTACTTCTAACATTATTACATATAGAGAAAATGAAATTACATGAAATTTAGTACATGAAACATCAATAACTGAGCATGTGATCATTGAAATTTTGATATTGAGACTTTATTTGACCTCCCCATGTGCCTGCTGACCATTATTGAGGTTTTACAAGACTATGGTGATAAACCCTAGACCTAATGAGACTTGAAAACCCTAAAATGACTTCTGCAAATGAAATGAAAAATAATGATAGCAGATGACTTGTACATATGGAAATAGGCCAACAAATGAAAGGCACAAGGGCAATTGACAAAGAACCACTACCATCAATTGATCCATGACCTAATGGAATGCAGTTGATTGGATAAGTCACTTAAAGTGCATGCAAAAAGAGAATTTTGATCATTGATGGAGGGATGAAGATACCGACACTAACAATACAAATGACAAAACCTCCTTTCTATATATAGGAGTCTAAGGGGTCACAATATAACCAAGATGACCTAACAATAATAATATAAAGGCACAAAAATAACAATAGTGGGATTCTATGGGGCACAATAATAACAATAAGGGATACAATGACAATAGTAATGGGGGAATCACTAGTATTACAAGGACCTAACAATGAGTGATAAGGGGATGCAAATTCTTCCCTCAAGAAATGTGTTGCCAGGTTTGAAGCATGTTGATTTGGAATTCTGTGAGAATTGTGTTTATGGAAAACAAAAGAGAGTCAGATTCCTCAGAGTTGGGAAAGAGAGGAAGAGAAAAAAATTAGAGCTTGTGCATACAAATGTATGGGGACGTACTTAGGTATCATCTCTCGATGGCTTTCATTATTATGTTACTTTTACTGATGATGAAACCAGAAAATCTTAGATTTATTGTATTCAAAATAAATCTGATGTATTTGATACTTTCAAGAAATAGAAAGCTTTGGTTGAAAATGAGATGGGAAAAATATTAAAGTGTCTTAGATCAAACAATGGAGGTGAATATTGCAGCAAAGAGTTTTATGGGTACTGTTCAGAGAATGGAATTCGCAAAGAGAAGATAGTTCCAGGAATGCCACAAGAAAATAGTGTTTTATAAATGATGAACAAGACAATCATGGAGCGTGCAAGGTGCATGAGATTGCATGAAGGAACTCCCTTACAATTTTGGGCAAATTTTGTAGATATTGTTGTTTATCTAATAAACAGAGGGCCTTCAAGTTCCTTGGACTAGTATTCCAGAGGAGGCATGGACAGGTGAAAAGGTAAACTACTCATTTTTAAATACTTTTGGTTGTGAAGCCTTTGTCCATATTAATAGAGAAAATAGAACAAAGCTTGAGGCAAAATCAAAGAAATGTACCTTTATTAGATATGGTGTTAATGATTTTGGTTATCTCTTTTATGATTACGAAAAACAAAAAATCATTAGGAGTAGAGATGTCATATTCAATGAAAAGGTTTTGTATAAGGATCAGATGCAGGAAAAGAAACTGGAAAATGAAAATAGAGAATACACAGTGCTTGATGAGATCACACAAAAAGTGAAGGTGCTTGAAAGTCATAATGATCAACAACCATAACAACAACAAAAACAATAAAAACAACATAAACAAGCACCTCAAACACCTGAAATTGATATTAGAATATATACCAGGATAAGTAGACCCCCCGAACGATACTTTCCTTCATTATATTATGTATTGTTGACTGCTTCTGGTGAACCAGAATGTTATGAAGAATAAGTGTAGGTATAAACCAGGAAGAAGTGGGAGCAATCCATGAAAGAAGATATGGACTCCTTAGTACATAACCAAACTTGGGACTTAGTTAGATTGCCTACAGGTAAAATAGCATTGTTGAATAAATGGGTTTACAGGTTGAAGGAAGAAGATGGAGGTAGAAAAAGGTATAAAGCTAGTCTTGTGGTGAAGGAAAGGGTATAAACTTTAATGATATATTTTGTCCTATTGTTAAAATGACTTCAATCAAAAATATCTTAAGTCTAGTCGCAGCTGAATATTTGCATCTTGAGCAGTTAGATGTAAAGACAACCTTTCTTCAAATGGATTTGGACAAATAAATATATATGTAGCAACCACAAGGATATGAGGTAAAAGGGAAGGACAAACTAGTTTGCAGGTAGAGGAAGAACTTGTATGGCTTAAAATATGCTCCAAGGCAGTGGTATCTAAAATTTGACAGGTTTATGTCTAAACAAGGTTATACTAGATGTCACTCTGATCATTGTGTTTATCTCAAAAGGAAAAATGATGGAAGCTATATTATATTATTATTGTATGTAGATGACATGCTTGTTGCAAGTTCTAACATGCAGGAAATAAATGTGCTCAAAAGAAAATTGGAAAACTCATTTGCAATGAAGGAATTGGGTGTTGTAAAATAAATCCTTGGTATGAGAATAACTAGAGATAGGAAGAATCACAAATTAACATTGTCTCTGAGTGAGTACATACAAAAGGTGTTGAAAATATTTAATATGCAGAATGAAAAACCAATTAGTATACATTTGGCTAGCCATTTCAAACTAAATAAGGAGGTGTGTCCCAAGACTCGGGAATAAATGGCTTATATGTCTAAAGTTCCATATGCATCAGCAGTTGGAAGCTTAATGTATGTAATGGTCTGCAACATGCAGTGGGAGTTGTAAGTAGGTACATGAGAAATCTAGGAAAAGAACATTGGATGGCAGTGAAGTGGACTCTAAGGTATTTGAGGGGTACCAAAAATCAAGCATTATGCTTTGGTGGTTCAAACATTGCTCTGTTATAGGGATATGTTGATGCAGATATGGAGGGTGATAGAGATAACAAAAGGGGCACCACAGGGTATGTGTTTACTGTAGGTGGAAAATTTGTTAGTTGGATTTCAAAACAACAAAGTGTTGTTGCACTTTCAACGACAGTAGAAGAGTATGTTTTTGCTACAGAGGCTAGTAAAAAAATGATTTGGTTACAAAGGTTTCTAGATGAATTGGGTAAGAAGCAGGAGTTGGGCAGGATATACAGTGACAACCAAAGTGCCATACATATTGCAAATAATTCTGAATTTCATTCCAAGACTAAACATATACAATTTAAGTGCCATTTCATACGATCAATGTTGGAAGATGGACAGTTGAAGCTCAAAAAGATACACACTAGCTAGAATCCTGCAGATATGTTAACAAAAGTTGTAACTAGGAGAAACTCAGGTTCTTCTTGGCTTCAATTGGTCTTGAAGTATGATGATGAAGATGGGAAACATATAGGTCCAAAGTGGTGTCATTGTCCAGCAAATGAAGCAGTGGTGGAGTTTCTACAATTAGTCTTCAAGTGGGATATTATTTGGTGTTGAGCCTGATTATCTTCTTTATTTAGAGGCATCGCCCCTGAAGCTAAAAATAGATGTAAAATTTCCTTGTAAAATGTTGTAATTTCATAGTTAATCTGGGTCATTCATTAGGCAGAAATCTGATGAAAGAAGTTATGTTTAATTTAGGGTTTTTTACCCTAGAAGGAAACCCCTCGTTATATATGAGGGAATTGTATTGTGGCTATGTAAATGTGTATTCTAAGTGAGAAAGAGAGAGGATATTGTGTGATATCAAAGAGGAAATTACAATGGATCTGTTGTAGGTTGTATCTGTTCATTTTGCTAGATAATATAAAAGGAAGGACTGGTTGTTTCTCCATGTACGCAGCCCAAATTGGGTGAACCACGTAAATCAATGTCTCTCTTATTTTATGTGTTTTCTGTGTTTATATTTCTGCAATATTATATGTCTTCCATTGCTTTGTAATATATAATTTTCTCTGTGCGATTCTTGCATGGTGATTGCCAAACTGATGCTTGCTAGGGATCCTTTTGATTCTTATCTCCTGCCATAGAGACAATGGGTTTAGGCCTCGGAAACCTAGGGCTGTGGTAGGTATGGGTTGGGTTGCAGCCATTCTCTCCTAGAATATTTTGCACTACCACTGAGGTAAATCCGCCTCCCACCCAAATCCTTGCTGCAAAATCTTCTCACGTGTCTCTTTCCAATCCCCTCCAAACATGTAGCAGTTGTCTTGGTGAAAATTAAAGCGCAAAAGCTCAAGGTAATTTCTTTGGAAGAAAAGTGTTCAAATGTGGAGTGGGATGTTGTATTTATAGCCCATTTTGAATTCAAATCCATCTATTCACTCAATATCTCCGTCATTAATGATCTTTTGGTTGCTGATTTCCAAATATAGGCTCCTTAAATTCTCTCTCCCTGCTCCATTTAACAAAAAAATAGCCATCCAATCATATATTATGCTTCCAACAGTCACTTTTTGGCCAGACTGTGTGGGACCCATGTGTTAGCGTAGCTCCTCCATCGCAGCTCTCCTTGAATCCTTTCTACTAATTGTCACGTAGACCCTTCACTTCGTCAAACTATCCTTCTAGTAGCATATTTTATAGTCCCACACTTCCTTGCAACTTCCTGAAGTACTAAGATTGTTGTACATTCATATAATCATTACATAAGGGTGAGGTCACCCCTATAAAAATGTAACCGGCTTCCATTGATTTTTCATGGAAACAATTTCTCATTCATCTTCACAAGTTGAACTGCACCTCCATCCATAATCTCCTTGACAATATATGGTCCCAACAAATGCATCTGAAACTTTCCTGGAAATCTCGTGAACTTACTATCATACATCAATACTAAATCTCCACTTTTAAAGGTGCACTACTTAATGTGGTGATCATGCCACAAATTTTTGCGAGCCTTCTTTACCTACTCATGAAAACATGCCAAGAAGAGATCTTATTCTAACCCAAGTATCTACACGAGGCTTTTTTACATTATATCCTGATCTTCCATCTTTGTGAATACAACAATCCTCAAACTAGGCATAATGTACTATATTGGCATCATTGCCTCTTGTCCAAAAACTAGCCTAAACGGTGTTTGCCGAGTCAATTTCTTATAGGTAGTTCTATATGCCCAAAGAACAGCTAGTATGCATACATCCCAATCATTCCTATTTGAATTACAAATATTTGTTGAATCACTTTCCAAGATTTTATCAAAGGCTTCCACTATACCATTTTCTTGAGCATGATACAACATGCTTTTCTAATGATACTTCTAGAATTATTCAAGCAGAGCAAAAATTGTTTCATTCAGGAAGTGTGAACCTGTGTCGCTCATAAAAATATTAGGATAGACAAACCAAGACAAAATGTATTCAAATATGAACTTTGCAGTTGTAGCCATGATAGAATCCTTCACAGGCTACGCCTCAGCCCACCTAATTAAGTATTCAGTTGTTGTGATGATGTATCGTGCTCGTGTCTTCTTTCCTGGTCTTAGAATTGGTGAAAAGCATGTCTCCTTGCATAATATGGATTCCAAACATTCATGAACTAAATTTAAATGATGCAGCCCCAACAAACCATGAAATAAAAGAAGGGTTAGGACTAGCCTTAGGATCCTGATTCATTAGCCTACCTTCTTTTTTTTCTTTTCTTTGTCATTTTTTTCATTTTCATTTTACTAACATTTTTTATTCCTTGACTTCGTGAGGGGGTATATGACTTTTGAATTAGTCCCAAAAGGTCTATTTCCCATTTATCGAATGCCTGTAATGATAATTATGAGGTCACAAGTAATTCATCCATTTTGGACAACCTCCCCATCCTTTGACAGACATCACACACCCTATAATATTCCTTGGAATCCTTGTGCAAAGTTGGCCACCATAGTCCAGCTCGTAGGATCTTCTACGCAGTTTCTCTTCTAGCATAATGTCCTCCATCCATTCCTCCATGTGCTTTAGCGATGATACTTTGTCTTGCACAATCTGGTACATACCTGTACAAAACTTCATTCGATCTCATTTTATACAAATGCTCTACAATACAGAAAAATCTATAGCCCTGGCCACCAAATATTTCTTCTATTGTGTCATATATCCTTCAAGAGTTGTACCTGCACACATGAATTGGATTATATCTACAAAGTGTTCATTTGCAACTCACACAACAAAGAGTTGTGCATCAGGAAATCTTTCATCAAGACTTGTAGGCTCGTTTCCATTCTCAATTCGTGAAAGGTGATCCGGTCCAACATTTAATGTCCCCAACTTCAAAACTACTTCAAAGTCATATTCCTGAAATAATAGTAACCACCTACAAATTTTTCCCCTCAACACAGGCTTGTTGACCAGGTACTTCAAAGTTGAATGGTATGTTTACATTTTGAAGTGAGCACCCAACAAATAATGTCTGAACTTTTGGAGTGCATACACCATTTCCATCCGTTCGCACTCTATAGTCGAATAATTCATCATTGCCTTAGACAACTTCCTGCTCACGAATGCAAAATAGGATGGTTGATGTCACCTGCCCCATGTTGGGTGAACAATGCTCCTAAATCCATGTAGGATGCATCAAAATGTATGTGAAGTTATTTCTTCCAATTGGGGAACACCAAAATAGGTGTTGTAACCATCTTTTCCTTCAATACATCTAAGATTTTCCCGCAATAATCATCCCAAAAAAATGTTGCATCCTTCTTCAATAATTTTTCCATGGGCACAATGATCTGCGCATATGCCTTGATGAATTTCCTATAGCATCCTGTATGGCCCAATGTTGCGTGAAACTATTTTACATTCCTTGGAGCCTCCATGTTGATAATCATTGCAATTTTGGTAGGGTCCATGATCAACGCCTGCTTACAAACAATGTGGCCCAAGAGTATCCCATATGGTAGAAAAAGATGCACTTCTTTAGATTAAGGGATATCTGATACTTCATACAAGTATCCAAAATTAGATGAAGACTTGCAATGTCCTTTTTCACTAACCCAAACAATGTCCAATTGTCGAAGAAAACCTCCAAAAACTTATGAATAAATTATTTAAAGGCTTTGACTACCACCCTATAAAAGATCACAGGGACATTCTTAAGTCCAAAGGGAATAATTGTATATTGAAAACAACCCCATTTTGTGGCGAAGGTAGTCTTACTTTGATCTTCTAGCACGATCTTGATCTGGTGATACCCTAAGAACCCATCTGTAAATGAGTAGGCTTCTTCACCACCAACGTTCTCCAATACTTCATCTACGAATCACGTAGGGAATGTATCATGTACACAAGCATCATTCAATTTCCTTAGATCTACGTAGACTCAAATTTTGTGCTTTGCCTTCTTCTCCCGAACTACCATAGGACTAACCTAGTATGATTCTTCTACAGGCTCAATAATTCCTTCTGCAAGCATATTGTTATCGGGAAAACTAGTGTCCATTTATAGTTGCTAGTCCCACTAAGTAGGGTAGCTATCTTAGAAACAAACAATTTAAAATCACTTGTGTTTTTCTTTATGAAAGATAGATGAGAGAGAAGCAGAGAGTACCAACCTCAATCTTTCACCTGGCTCCTTGCTTGTTTCCTCTCTCCCTTGATAGAGCTTTCACCACTCCTTTCTCACTTGTCCTGCTTCAAAGAACACTTGTAGAGTCAAAGAAGAAAAATACCATCAAAGCATAGAGATCTATAACCATAAACCATATAGGATCAGATGTATATTTACCATACAAATGCATACACAAATACAAGATTCAGAGATATACAAGTATATGGAGGAAAACTCAAATAGCTTTATTGGTAGAAGTAGTAGAAGAGAGGATTACAACCAAGTTGTCTGATCCAGCACCATCCTCCCAGCATGAAAGCCCTCTTCACCTCATGAAAAGCTAGATCACCCAACAATACAATGTTTTAGAGAGAAACCAACAGTATCTCCTTACAAAATACAAAATTCCAGCCTCTGGATCTCTAGGATGAGGGATCCATATATAGATATTTGTAGGTGGGTCAGTCAACTTCTCGGATTTTGATTAGTGTCATTTCTCTGATAGTTCTTGGTTACACTTGGAGATTTCATGATCTCTTACTCATCTCTGGGCGAATTCAGAGAGGCAAGTGTCAAATGGGTAGTTTCTAGAAGATTCTCTGGGTTTCCACCTAGCCAACTACCTTTGCCATTTGTCTTCTCTCGCTCGTCGCACCCTATAGAAGGGCTTTTTAGTATGCATCACACTTTTTTCATGTAGCAGGTGAGATGCATCGTACCCTTAGCACTAAGCAGTCTGTATGGTCCAGTTTTGACCAGTTCTGAGTAGTTTTTCAGGGAGAACTTCTGGGAGATGATGTAATCAACTGACTTTGTTCCTTTAGGGTATGAAACAACACTTTTAGGGGCTTAGAAGCCCTTGGTTTATGGACATATGAGATTGGGGTTGCTATGCCCAAATATGTCTATAATAGTTACCCCCTAAAGCATGAGGTTGTAAATCTTCTGATGTCGGGTGAAATGCTTTATGATGAGGATCTGAGGTTTTTCAAACTGGAAGGTGACCTGTAATAAGATACAATACAATACAATATAGTATCTTCATAATATTTTCATGATCTAGCTGAGGCGAGCATTCCCATGCTCAGATTTATAAATTCATTTTCATGTGCATATGACAGAAAACCATTTGTGTGACAGATTGATGATTCTGGTAGAGCCATCATCCTTTGGCTTGGATGATTATCTATGCAGCTATGATGTACATTTGATGTCCTTATTTTCCTAAATATATCATAGCCCGGATGGATGAAACTAGATCCGGGGTCTTCAAACTCGTTCAAGCTTCGCCTGATGTACAAGTCGATCCATGTGAAAAGATGTTCTGATGTTGAACATGGAAGGACATTGCCTGATTACTAGCCAATGATGTAATCTATTAACAGGTGCGAGAGGAATAACCGATAATGATGATGACCCTCAAGGTACTGCAGTACAATTCACGTGGTGTGACTACATGAGTCGATGTCGAACACCACGTAAAATCTTTCGGTTGAAGGCCATTGATGTAAACCTGTCGTCGAAAGTGAGAAACTTGCCATTGAGGCATGCAAGCTTCAAAGTATTGAAAGGGTTGTTCCTAAGTCAACTTCTTGCATAATGAGCTGATGTCGACAAGAAGTGACCCATCGTAGGAGTGCCTTAATGAATCCCACATCTACGACACGAAACAGAGAAAATGATTTTGTGGAGGTGGAAACGAGTTGATGATACAAGGTTTAGGGTGGCGGTCATGAAAGAATGAACTGTGAAGGTATTGCAGTGGATGAGATACTAGCTAGGCTGGTGAATTCTCTGAGCGACTTTTCTTGAACATATCGGCGACACTGAAATGGATTGGTAGTGTTAACCCCAAAAATGGATGGTACAGATGACCAATGGTGATATGACCAGTGAATGGAATAACCCAACCTGACTCAATCATGGTGATGGAGTGAAAGTGTCATGTTCAAGAGCGACCTGCTACCAATGAAGTTCTTCAAGTTTTCTTCCCAATTTTTCCCCAGTCATTGCTAACCAATACCTCTTTACTTTTATCAAGCTTGAGGAGGATAACATATGCTTGTTCATAATTTTCCCTTCGGGAAAACCTGTCACTATGTTTTAGCAAGCCTAGCAACAGTGAAACTTGTTCTTGTCTGCATGGACAAGTTTGTCACTATTGTTTTAATGAGCTTAATGATAAATATAACTCGATCCTTTTCAATTTTAGAGAATCTAAAAAGAGATGGAAAGGAAACTCCAGTAGTCCTATTTCATAATGTAATCCCTTAAGTCCAAAAAAGTATAAAATAATATGAAAGGGATGACTTTTCGATAGTTTTAACTAGCCGAACAAGACAAGCGCTCGATCTTTTTGTGTAATGATCCCTCAGGTACAAAAATATTAAAGTCTAGAGGAGGGATGGCACTTCTAATCACTTTAATGAGCTGGAGAGTCCAATTTCTCGGCAATCTTTTCATATTTTACGAGTCAGATAAAAAGAGCTTAAAGGAGACTTTTTTTTTTAGGAACGAGTGATGTTTTTGGATAGCAGCTGGTTCCAGGTAAGGTTTGGAACTTTTTCAATCATGACAGTGTAAAGAAGGTGGCTAATATAATCACTCGTCGTAGTTGTTCCTCAAAAGGGGTAGACAATCAAAAGGAGGCATATGATTGGCTAAAAAAGAGTGGAGGTGATGGTAAGAACACGACCAAGGTTCAAAAGCTGATAATTATGTGATCACAATGGTTATTTACCGAAGGTGGGTTCTTTTTTTAATGAGCTTGAACTCTGGAGGAACATGTGCTCATTGCTAGGTTTATTATTGAACAAGCTTGAACTTCGCGTAAAACTACTCGTGCCAGTTGTATAATAAGGATGTCTCATCAATAGGTTCATTTTTTAGGGAGCTTGCCCCATTCGAAACTTTGCTCCGAAGCCTTTCATATGCAAGCTAGGAATGACCAACCTACGAGGTTAAAGGGTTGAGAGCCTACAAAATAAGAAAATAAAATGTTGTTTTTTACTTGCATGCAAAAAGTTTTGCATGCCCCCAGGTATAAAGTAGAGTTTCCAGGTTACGATACAGAAGTTCTCGCATTAGCAAGATTGTTCCATCCGCGTAGTAGAAAAAACACTTCCTTGGCGTTTTCCATCGAAATGGTCAAAGGTGACTATTGTCAGTGCCAATCACATAACCTTTGACGAAGAAAAGATATTTCCAGACTGATTCATTTTCCTAAATGGACAGGATTGTCAGACTAGTCATATATCCTATGCGGAAACCTACCTTATAACTAGGTTTTTTCTGCCGAAGTAGACCAGGACGCATGCCTCCTGGGTTTCAGTCACAATCACCGAATCACTCGTGCTCATCAAGTGGACGGACTGGAGATTTATGAGACATTCCTTATGCAAAAAGACCAGTTAGGGATGGCATTTGACTAGTAGTTGTGTTTGAACCAGGGAATGAAAGCTGGTCAACTAGGTGGACCACTCTACCTTCATGTGGAAAACACATCACTCAAAAGAGTGAGGAAACAATAGATCCCACGCTATAAATGTAGTCATGACCAAGGAGTAGATTATAATCTAGAGTCCCTTGGACTACCATCACGTTCAGATAAACATTTTTCCTTCTCAAAGTTATAGGAAAATTTGGAAGGATCCCTAACAGTCGATAGGTTCCTTTGTTAAAGCCTGGGAGATTTTGAATCTCAGGTAGAAGCGATGGTGAACCAAGTGCTTTCCAAGTAGTGGAGGAAAGGATACTCACAGAAGCCCCTTAATCTATGATAGTACCAACCATGATCATTCTATAAGCTTGTACTATGATTTGGAATGGTACATCAGATGGTAGGCGGGGTCTCCCTAATAGATTCCAATCGAAGGAAATGACTAGATTTCTTGGAGGAGGGACCAAATAGATGGCCATATGAATCTCTGATGAAATTCCTTCCTGCGGTAAAGGAAAGGGTAGATTTCTCCCAAGTTCATCGAATCTGGTGTTAACAAAAAGAATTTGAATGGTGTCATTCTGATTCTCTTTGGTGACTGTATCATCTGAAGATAGATCTTCTGAAGATAAGACTGGGCCGACTGTCATCTCGACCTGTTGACTTTGGTCATGTGTGGATTCAGAGGGTTTATCTTCAATGATAGATGCTTCGACTGACAATAAAGGTGTGCCAGTTGGATTTTCAACTAGTGACGGACTCGGTAAGAGTTTCTTGTATCCAAGAGGAAGCTGTAGCGGTGAAACAAGATGGTTATCCAAGACTCTTTTAGCTTCGACCAGGAAGGGACAACGGTGGAGGGCATGATCGCCTTCACATAGTCTACAAGGAAATTTAGATCTTCCTTTATGCCCATTGACTTTGTTTTCACTAGTTGACGATGTACTTTCAACATGATCGTCAGAGGTTGAGGACACCAGATTGTGAAAGCAGGGAGACCAGTCCCTTAAGATCCATGGGATGCAAAGACAATCTCGATGATAATGGTCTCCTTTGCAAATGACACATGGAGATTTAGGTTTGGATGGTGCAGTGTGTGGATTTTTGCCAGACAATGCATGGTTGCCTCCTTTTTCCATTTCCTTCTTCTTCTTCTTCTCCTTCCCTTTCTTCTTCCTCTCAGTTATTTGGTTTTTAGTTTTACTAGCTTCACCAAGTGAAGAGGAAGAAGGAGAGGGAGAAACAAATGAAGTAGAAGGTTGGGGGGTAACTCTAATATCATTTGGTTGCTTATTTGACTGCTCAGGAATCACAGTGTTTTGAACGACAAAGGTCGAGAAAAGCCATACTTGTAGGCCAATTGTAAGTCCTAGTAGGGACAATGTAGCCATATGAGGTGCACCAACATCTCCCCAAGAGGAGAAGGGACTAGGATCCCCCCCAAGGGGAAATCCTTGATTGGTGGACTCCATTTTCTCAAACTAAGACCAACGAGGGAACAATGATGTTATTCCGATTAAAATAAATTTTATGATGCTTTGACAGAAGTTGCTTTTTCAATTTTTAAGAGTCGAGAAAAAGCTAAATATGACTCTAGTCGCCTTCTATTTTTAATGAGCCTGAAGTGACAAGTGCTCAGATGGACCTTTTCTTTTAAGGACTCTGAAAAGGAACAAAAGTGACTACTCTAGAAATCTAGACATAGGGATTACCAAACCAATCACAAAACTGCAGAATACTTTTTAAGGTTCGGCAGTCAATCTTCCCGAATGTTGTGTTTAGTGCATTGCGATCGATAAGGCGGCAGACACGACTTCCTAAGGATAAAGGATATAGCCTATTGTGGTCTCCCAATATATACTCGATGGTACATGGGAGCACAAGTCCATACTAGCAGTTGTCGTATCAAAGAGGAGGATCACCCAACCTACAATGAAAACGATAGTTACCAGACTTTATGAAGCTGGAATACCTCTAGCCTAAACTTCTAGATGTTGTGCATTAGGTTCCAAAGAATTTTTATGTTCATTGAAGTTTATTTTATAATTGATCTTTCTTAAGAAGTTTTCCTTTAAGTTTCACCACATGATGTAGATATACAATTCCTAAATATGCAATCTGAGATGATAAACAGTCGTTTACTTTCTTTTTGCAATGAAAATCCTAGCTACTAAGGAAAGAGAAGTAAAATTCTTTCAACATAGAGTAGAGAGCACACACTAAGATGCACTGTCCTAAATCAATTTCCCCATGAAATCTAAATGCTAATGCACATTCAAGTATTTTTTTTTCAATTTCCTTAATGTGAGAATGACAAAAAGAAACTAAGTACAGATCGGAACTATCTTCTTTCAAAGCGACAGTACTAGAAATTTTTCTTCAAAAAACGAAAGGAAGACTAAGATGACACTTTGCGATTTTGAATTCAAAAAATGAAAGGAAGACTAAGACAACACTTTGCGATTTCAAATTCAAAAAATGAAAGGAAGACCACTTTGCGATTTCAAATCCAAAAAATGAAAGGAATACTAAGGCAACACTTTGCAATTTTGAATTCAAAAAACGAAAGGAAGACTAAGACGACACTTTCAATTTTGACTTGAAAACTGCTTTTGACACTTCAAAGAATTGATGATTTGAATCAAATACAATGGTAAAAGTGTAATCAACTATCTAAAATAGGAAGATTTTACAACATTCTTTTCTTTGACTGAAAACGACACTTGCGACACTTTCAAATCAAAAGACAACAGTTCGATTAAGCTACTATTTGCAAAGGAGAACTGTAAATGACGAAAAATACATAAAAACATTCACAATTATTTATCAATGGAGGCTGAATAATGCATGATAAGAGAGTTTCAATAGTGATATACTGATCATAGACAACAAAACTACTGAATAAAGCTGAAGATAATGAAGAGAAAACCAAAATCTGGAGGCAGAAACAGTCTCACTCAATCATCGTACCTGTAACACAGGGAAACAGGGATGCAGCTCACCTGCAACACACGGGAGGTGTGAAGCATCTAGACTACCAATGAGAGATAGTGAAATGGTCTAGGGATGAGACTGAGCTTGATTTTTTCTCACAGTTTGTAGCTAAGTTTAGGGGTTTAGGCTGAGCTAATGATAGGCAGTAAACACAAACTATAGGGTCTGATCTAATGACATTATTTTAGCTACCACCATGGCACTTAAGATGTTTGCAAGTCAGTTGTTCAGTTCATAAACAAATCCAGAGATGGACTGAAGTAGTGTTGATCTACTTTGAAGTTGCATAGCAAAAGCATTTCGAAGGCTAGCTGGCTTAAATTCAGGCTCCATCTGTAGTTTATAAAGAAAACAAATAGAAACAAGCAAACAAACTATTCACTCCCCAGAGGAGTCGCCATTTTGTTATCAGGAAACATAGTGTCCAATCAGAGCTGCTAGTCCCACTAAGATGGGTAGCTATCTTAGAAACAAACAATTTAGAGTCACTTGTGTTTGCCTTTATGAGAGGTAGATGAAAGAGAAGTAGAGAGTACCAACCTCAATCTTTCGCTTGGCTCCTTGCTTGTTTCCTTTCTCCCTTGATAGATCTTTCGCCACTCCTTTCTCATTTGTCCCACTTCAAAGAACACCTGTAGAGTCAAAGCAGCAAAATACCATCAAAACATAGAGATCTATAACCATAAACAATATAGGATCAGATGTATATTAACCATACAAATGCATACACAAATACAAGATTCAAAGATATACAAGTATATGGAGGAAAAATCAAATAGCTTTATTGATAGAAGTAGTAGAAGAGAGGATTATAACCAATCTGTCTGATCCAGTGCCATCCTCCTAGCATGAAAGCCTTCTTCACCTCATGAAAAGCTAGATCACCCAACAATACAATGTTTCACAAAGAAACCAACAACACTTCCTTACAAAATACAAAATTCCAGCCTCTGGATCTCTAGGATGAGGGATCCATATATAGATATTTGTAGGTTGGTGAGTCAGCTTCTGGGATTTTGATTAGTGTCATTTCTCTGATAGTTCTTGGTTCCACTTTGATATTTCATGATCTCTTACTCATCCTGTTGGAATTATGATTCTGGTATGGCTCTATGATATAGGTGTTGTACTTGATGGAAACTCACTCAAGTGGCAATGGTCTGTTCAGGCTCTCAAAATGATGGAAATTAGTGGCAATGGTCTATTCAGCCTCTCAAAATGATGGAAATTAAGACGCCCGTAGGTGAATGGTTCAAAAGGTGCAGATCCACAGGTTCGTCGTCCAGGAGGTGCGGTCATACCCGTAGGTTACCCATTCAGAAGGTGCGGAACCCCAGTTCACTCACTTCAAGGCAGTGAAGCATGCTCACGTGGGGTTTCTTATGTTTGGCCCATGGTATTTAGCCCGCCATTTCTGATGCTATGGTTTTGGTCCGTGGTATAGGATCTATTTTAGCCCCAGTTTGGATCCCTTGTATTGGTTATTGATGGTTTTGTCCCATGGTGTGAATAAGGGCTTGACTATAAATAGGAAAGGAGATCACTTGGCTAAGGTATCTTTTCAATTGAATATCTTAAGATCTGAAATATTGGGTTGTCAATGTAAAATGCTTAAAAGTAAATCTGAAGGTAAATCTATGAAGTCGTGATCTCTCGGGCACATAATCAGATCTGTGGATCTGACTGACTGTGGCACATTGGAGGACTGTAAGTTTGGCCCTAATCAGAAATCCACAGGCGATCCATAGGTGCAATGTGGGGGTACGCATCTCAGTAAAAGGCTTAGTGCGGGGATACACTGCGAAACCAAAGGTGTAGTGCGGGGTATGCAGCGCAGGAGAGGGCACAGTGCGGGGCACATGTAGTACAAAGAAGGGCGAAGTGCATGGTACGCAGGCGAGAAGAAGGCACAGTGTGTGTATACACAGTATGTCAGAAGCAAAGGTGTAGATCTGAAGAAAAGTACACAGAGCAGAAGAACAACCTGTGTGGATCTATGCAGTCCAGTCTCAGAAGAGCTGCGGATATACGCAGGCCCCTGTTGGTGAAGTTGCGGTCTTACCTTGAAACTATTGTTGATTGTCCTTTATCTATTGCAGCAGAGATCTAGGTTTATATTTTTGGTACTTCTTTTCTGTTTACAACATTCTAAAGAGTTGGGTGATTCATTGGTTCATTGTATAAGGAGATTGGGTGATTTTCATGTACTTGATGATTATTTGATGTTCATGGATCCAGTTTGAAAATTTATGAAATGTGGTCCTTAAAGAAGTAAAAGAGAAAAAGAGGGTTGTAGCTCCCTTCCAGGAGAGACTGGAAAACGAGAGAGAGTTGTAGCTCTCTGTAGGTTGCAGCTTGCGTACTGGTAAAGGACTGCACCAGTACAAGACCATTGTAAAAGGAGTTTCTAATTTGAAAGAAGATAGAGACATATTGCAGCAGGTGGTTTTCACCCACATTGGGTTTCCACCTTATATCTGGTGTTCTTTGGTGTGACTATCTGTTTTTCTTGTTTCATGCTCATTATTATATACAAGTTAATGATCAATAAATAGATGAAGGCATATTGAAAAGAATTTGATAATACTGATTCACCCCCCCCTCTCAGTATTATTCCCAACAATTGGTATCAGAGCAGGTCCTTCTAAAGGAGCTTGATCGCTTGAAGGAAGATCCATCATCATGAACAACTATGAGAGGGAAGCATCGATCAGGCCACCGATTTTTGATGGGACAAACTTCGTATATTGGAAGGTAAGAGTTACTGCCTATCTTCAATCTTTGGGTACAGAAGTTTGGGACATCATAGAAACAGGGTATACTTTTCCATCAGCTACTCCTACAGATCCAGTAAAGAAAAAGAAATATGAAACAAATGCAAAGGCAGTCAATACTCTTCTAGGATGCCTATCTTAGTTAGAATTTGTGAAAGTTATGCAGTATAAATCTGCAAAAGAAATATGGGACAAGATTGTTCTGAGCTATGAAGGAGATGATCAGGTAAAATGTGCAAAACTTCAAACCCTCAGGATTGAGTATGAAAATCTCAAGATGTATAATGATGAAAGTGTGGCTAAATATTTTCTTCATGTGGATGAGATTGTTAATTGTATGAAAAATTTTGGTGAAGAAATAAAAGAGGCTGTTTTGGTTGAAAAAGTTCTAAGATCTTTGTCACCTAGGTTTGAATCTAAAGTTTCTGCTATAGAAGAAAAAGAAAATATACAACATCTTAAAATGTCACAACTGCATGGAATTCTAACTGCTTATCAAATGAGGAAAGGAGGTCCATCTGATAGGAGAGAAGCTATCTTCAAGGCTTCAGGCAAAGGAGAGTACTATGAATCAGGACATGGGTCAGAAGAAGAAGAAGAATCAAATTTTGTCAAAAATCTTCAACGGGGTACTGGACGGTTTAGAGGTAAGTTTCCCTTCAAATGCTTTGCTTGTGGAGGAGTAGGTCACTATGCTGCCAAATGTCCTCATAAGGATAAGATCGACAAGGGAAAGGAACCTATTAGATGGAATAAGAAACAGAATGCAAATAAGAAGAGCTACTACACTCATGAAGACAGTAATGGTCTATCAAATAGTGATGAAGATGAATGAGGTAATGACTATAAACTTTTGATGGCATTTTAAGATGATGATTGCATGGATGCTATATATGTGGATAGCTTTTATGAAGAAATTTCTAGACTCAAGACATGTATAGAAGAAAATAATATGATCATTGATACTCTACAATTTCAAATTGATGAAAAAGAAAAATTTCTTGAAAAGTTAGAAAGTGAAATAGTTGGCCTTAGAAAAGAAATTGAGAAAACAAAGGATATTAATCTTAAGTTTGTCAAAGGATTTGAAACTCTGGATGAGATCATCAATGTACAGTGTTCTCCGCTAAACAAGACAAGTCTGGGGTATAATGGAGAAACATCCCAAGCATCCACCTCAAAGAGTTATCTTGATGCAGCAAGAAGGAATGAACAAAAGCACAATCGAGATCACCAAGTAAAGCAGGAAACATCAAGAACAAACAAAGACTATCAGGTAAACCAGGGGCAATCTGTCTTAAGGGTGAACAAAAGCTACAACCAGCCACAGGTAAAATCTTCTCAATTTGCTTCAAGAATGGATGACAATAGAAATTAGAATCATTTGGCCGGTAGATTTGATAACCGCAAAAGCTTCTTCAATGGACAATGTTTATCTTGTCATAACTTTGGTCACAAAGTAGCTCAATGTGTTGCATATAAAACAATCATGACTAGAGAAGCTCAAAAACAAAGAAGTATGACTGGGATTACAAAAAGGACCTATAACAATTTTTCGGCTCTTGAAAATGAAGTTGAATGTTCTATTTGCAATAATTTTGGTCATGAAGATTCTGAAAGTAGGAGCAAGTTTCCACAGACAAAGGAATAACCCTCAAGCACCAGAACATGGGTCAGAATAAAGGAACCACAAACAGAAAGATGTGGGATAGCCTTTTATGTAGAGGTATAGGAAAATCTATGGTACATCGACAGTGGATGTTCGAAGCATATGACAGGTGATAAAGAAAAACTTGAATCATATTCTGCTTTAGAAAAGGGAAAGAAATTTTCGTTTGGAAATGATACTCCTGCAGCTATAAAAGGAAAAGTCACTGCTCAGTTGAAGGAAAAGGTCAAAGCTGGAAATGTTTTGTATGTTGATGGATTGAAGCATAATCTTCTGAGTG